>JAUZNC010022166.1:0-24222 GCA_034780395.1 Vannuccia rotundouncinata
TACCAGAGTATCGAGAAACACTCTTTCATCATGATGGTACAATAGTGGTAAGTTTGCAACTTGCGTGCTGCAATTTGTGTGAGCTTCGAGAAATGACCCCAGAACTTTCCTCAAGAAGTAATTTTTTCTGTTTTGCTTTCTTGTATTCTGACCCAGAAAGTTTGCGTTTTTTAGAAGACATCCCTCAAAAGTGAAGTATGTGAAAGGGTGCTGATTAAATAATATAAACTAAAACAGTTTTCTAGAGGGAGGGGCAACAATTATTACCATTTCATTATAGCTATAACAGGTGTCTAAGAGGGGCGCCAAGTATACCATTTTATTATATCTATAACAGGTGTCTAAGAGGGGCGCCAAATATACCATTTCATTATATCTAGAATTGTTTTCTAGAGGGGTTGCAAAGTATTACCATTTCATTATATTTAGAAATGTTATCCAGAGGGGTGATAAATATTATAGCATTATTAAATTAGTATATAGCTTATTATTAAAACAAATATAGTTGTATTATAGGTTCAAACAAAAGGTATTTGAAATATTGATGACAAACAAAAACAAAATGAAGTCTTTCTAATTTAATAATATTATATTTGAATGACATGTTAAATATTACATAATTTTTTACAGGTACATTACAGTAATACAATAAAAATTCTTAAGAATAGGACATTCTTACATTTTATTGCATATTTGGGCTTGTCTAAAAAATTATGAAATTTTCAAAACAATAAGGAAATCCTTATTAATAAGAAAGAATCACATCCCTGATTTCCATTCCTTCACCATTGGTATATTTTCTGATTCTTCTTTCTTCTTTTTATACAAATCAAACATTATTCCTTAACTGAGGTTACAGTTCAAATATTTGCATTTAATATATTTTTTTCTTGGAGTAGTGAGAAATATCCAGTGGAAAGCTTTTGATATGTAATTTTACATCTTCAACTGCTTCCTGTGAATTTAGGAGCTGACTGACCACTTTTCACTGCATTCATTGCCACCTGAAGTTTATGTACTGATATCATAAAAATGTTTAGTAATACATCTTTGCATAGAAATTGTTTTTTTAGTTTCCATTGTTACATAGAATCTGAAACTAATCAATGCTCTTTTTTCCTTTTCAATTTGTGCCTTCAATACAAGAGAACAGATGCATGTTTTTGCCATTTTCGTTTTTACTGTAGTAAGTTTTCCATACTAGAATGATTTCTGCATTTTTAGCACATTTCTTTCTATATTTCTCTGAGCATAGAGTACCAATAACGCTTAAATTCTTGGTTGGAATAACTTTACCACTTCTGCTTAAATATTCTTGTCCTTCAACTCGTGCATTTCAACCTATTCTGCTTCCATTGGGTTTTATCAGACATTCTCTTTCATGATGTTGGTCCTTCTGTATATTACTCAAGCATATTTCTTAATTGTGCATCTTCGTGTGCTTCGCCAGCATCGTTTTCTGGATTTTCTGTAGTAATCTCAGGCACATTCCTTATAGGTTCATCCTCATAAGTCTCTCTAAATAGTGGATTGTGTTCATTACAACTTGAGTTTTATATGAAAAACTTTCCAATAAATTATTATGGGCTAACTTCAACCCCTGAATAACTGATTTTTTTAACTTAATAATAATATTCACTTATGGTACTGGAAATGTACTGAAAACATTAGGTTACATTGTTACATTTGCAGCCACAAAACGAAGGCCCATATAGTAACCACAGGCATCATGTTTGCCCTCCATATAAAGCAGTTTTTTATGACTTGCTACATTTTAATGGTTAAACTAATATAAACTCCCATAGATTAAGTTTAACTAATTTGAAACAATTAATTGTTATTTAAAAGCTATGCACTGACACTATGTACCTCATATTATAAATAGTTGTCTGACAAATTATATGAATCAATTTTATTTAAGGGTATAGACAAGCTCATATAACATGTGTACCTACTTAAATGCAATCTGAACCAATAAGTGAATTCTGGGATAACTCTGGGAGGATGTTAAATTGATGTTATGTGATCAATCGAAATTGTTCTCTCAATCAATATGTAATGTATGTTTGTAATTTATTATATTTCTTTCAGTCAGTGACAATGAGTGAGGACATATTATTATCCAAAGAATCAAAACTGATAGGCAAGAGCAGCACTCCAGCTTCACTATCTAATCCAACTTCCATTTCAAGTTATCCAACCTGCAGTCCAATCTCCACTGACTCTCCTACTAACGAAACCATCAATGTGCCTTACTCTCATCACTCGGATTCCGGTTACGCTACCGCATCTTCCTCCCTTCTGAGAACCTACGACTTTACTCATGAGATCAATAGTGGTGTCGTTGATGCTGATGGGGTGGCTTCTTCAGCCGCTATGCAAAGTGATAACTCTTTCACACCAAGTTGTAACTCCACGAGAGTTGTGCAGCATAAGGACATCCCGGTGGGAGTTCCATGGCCCTTTGGAATAGAGAAACTCACCTTTGAAGAGTACATTGAAGCCTTCAAATTACCGGACAAGGGAATTGGAAGGTATCTCGCAAACTACAGTTTTTAATGCAACCTTCATTATAATTAATAATTATAATAATAATTATTAATTATTAATTATATAATAATTATAAACCTTCAATATAATTAATATTGTTGTCTCCTCGTCAATACTGATAAATTTCTTTGATAATTACGAATTAATAAATCAAATCTAACATTAAATTCGAGTTGATAAAGTAAATTATAAATTAAAACATATTTTCGTTGTTGAAATTTACTTCAAATCTCATTGTATTCTTCTTTTTGCAGACATTGTGGTGTTAGATATTTGGACATCCCAGTGAAATTAGGGCATTATGACGCTTCTGGTTTCCTGCTGAAAATTCTCCTTTGCTACTTTAACACGACCGACATTGACAATATGCGTCAAGTTTCGTACGACTGGAAAATATTGTTGGACAAATGGGCACCACAAAAAGAGTGTGGTCTTCTCAAATCAGACATTTTGGAAGCGAAGGTAAGCAATGGGAAGTGTAGGTACTTAATTCGTGAGTCGGTGTACGTTTTTCGTGTAATCTGCACACTGTTAGGAATTCATTTTATTATCAGAAAAGTGTAAACTATTTCAGAAGTCATTGCTAATAAGAAATATAATTTCATATTGTTTGAAATATTGTAATGATAACTAGTTTTTTTTCTATATTGGCAGTCTTGAATTTGTAATTACAAAATGTAAGACTCCAAAAATGACAAATATTGAAAGTCATTGTTAAGAAACTGAGGATAAGGACTTTTCTGTATAAGATATGGTCCTCCTATTGTAAGACACTATCAAAATACAAAGTCACTGAAGTTCAATCCACATTCATAGTCACCCATTTTATTGATTTATTAATAAAAATTGTATCGGCCTAATTATTCTAATAGTACTAGTAAGATATACAGGGTGTGCCAAAAGTAAGGTTACGCTTCAAGAAACCAATATATTCAATAAAATTAAAGATTAAAAATAGATTTTGGAAATTCCAATGTGCAGATCCGAGATTCTTCATTATGCATCGCTTCGACACAGCTAAGAGAGTATTTATTATTAAAGAATATCACAAACACCGTAATGCTGAACTTGTGCGACAGGAATGGATAAAGGCATTTGTGGAAATACCACCAGTTAGAAAGACTATCTATGAAATACGCGACAGATTCCACCACACCGGTACGGTTGCCTCGCAGTGGACGCCCTAAGTCTAGTCGAATTCGTGATAATGCAGATCTTGTTGCAGCAGCCGTTATAGAATCTCAAGGATCTAGCACCAGTGGTCGAAAGTTATCAGCCCATCTAGAAATCTCACATACAACTTTGAGAAGAATTCTGAAAGACTTTGGGGTTAGACATTTTCATGCTACGTCTTTGCATGGTTTGCTGGAGGATGACCCAGACAGACATTTAGAAAGAAATGTGTTCAGAATGTTTAGTTCGCATGGGTGAAGATGCTGATCTGATGAAGCTCAATTTAAGCTTGATGGATCAGTAAATAGACACAATTGTGTATTCTATGCTTCCAATAATCCTCATTTGGTACAACCAACGCAATTGAATCAACCAGGTATCACTGTATGGGCGGCATTGTACTGCATGGGAGTTATTGGCCCTTATTTTTTTGAAGGTAATTTTAAGGGTGATAACTACCTCGAAATGTTGACAACGTACCTAGTTCCTCAACTTCAGCAGCGGGGATGGTTCAGGAATTTTATCTATATGCAATCGTTGTATTGGACGGCGTGGTGCTCTTGAGTGGGCACCACGATCGCCGGACTTAACTCCCTTGGCCTTCTTCTTCTGGGGAGTACTTAAGGATCGCGTGTACAAAACGAATTCCAGAACCATTCGTGACACGTATAGCTATTACCAGAGAAGTAGAGGCAATAGCTACTGATATTGACTTGTGTGACAAAATTTGTATGTCTGTTGTTGATCGTATGAATGCATGTATACGCAGTGAAGGTTTACATTTTAAAAATATAATCTGAAAAGTTAATTTCCCATATATTAGTTTCATGTTATGTGTGTAACTGTTTAATTTTATTAAATAAATTGGTTTCTTAAAGTGTAACCCTACTTTTGGCACACCCTGTATATTAAAAATAATGTAATGTGAGTAAATGTTTTCATATTATATTAATTACTTTTGAATTATAAAAAAATAGGTAGCACACTTATGAAAATAGTGTAAATGATTGATTAGTAAATCGATTTTTATTTTAAATTTTGAAATACTAATAATTGTGTCGACGATCGTACTTATTAAAAATAGTAAAGTTACAGTGAACACTATTTTTGTCTACTATGATTTTTTCTTATATACTATACTACTTGTAAGTAAAATTATATATATATATACTTATATATTATATATACAGGAAAATATGTGTCCATCGTCACGTGGAGTTTCATCTTTATCAAAAAGAACACTGTTAAACACACACACCAACCAACTACGTCACCCATTAAAGCCTGTCAATTGTGGCCTTTTGCCAACTCCTTCATTTGCACAGACTAGACCACCTGCCTCGTCCAATTATCGGGCTACGTCGTCTTCATCTACGCTCAATACAATGCGACAAGAGCAGTTTAAGTCGGTAGGATAAATATCGATTACTTCGAATTAATGTTTTAATTGTATCATGGATGGTTCCAATTCAGATCCATGCTGACTGACTTCTCTCCCCTATTTAGGCAGCACGTCTAGTAGTCAACAAAGAGTATCTTCAGCACTGTCGCAAGTGTTATGGACCAGCCATTGTTAACCCCACGACCCAGCGAGCCCGCTGCCTGGACGATAGTGGCGGTTGTTCTGTCGCGGAATATTGTGTCCTTGGGTGTCGGAACCCTTACCACCCACCTGGCAGTTGTCCTCCCCTGGCCCCAGTGGTATCAGACGCAGGGAGTGGGTCGATACGTCCTCCTCATGTCACTCCGGCCAAATGGGCCAAGCGCTTTCTCAAGAGGCTATAGTCCTCCATTTTGAGGTTGATGTGTGGTGTAAATCCAAGGTTGTGATTCAGTTGGAAAACATGGTCAGAATAATGCCTTCTATATGTTAGAAGCCTGTACATTTATATTTCAAAGGTTATTTTTACATGATCATCATATTTATATTAGGTGTAGATTTTACAATTTTATCAACTAGTTGTGTTGCTATTGACATAGCAATATTTGCATTGAGTTAAGCTTATAAACATGTACTTGTTACCCTGGAAGCCCCCATTTTGTAAATAGAGATGCTTATTAAGACTAGTGTCATGTACCAAATCTATCATGCAATAATATTTAATATAAACGTAATATTTTAAATTAATTAATACATCTAATATAATAATTGTCTGTTCTCTAAATGTTTATTATGCCTTTATATAAAAAGATATTTGAGAATCAGCGAGTCTCCGTTTTAGTGGAATATAATTATTCTGGTAACTTTGGTGGTTGCTCTGCTGTTTGTTGTGGCATCAACAGTTAAATTAGTTTTTGCGTTTTGGTGAACCACAATTGTAATCACAATTGTTACAATTGTGTCTAGTCTGTAACAATATAATCAATTGTATTACAATTTGTACAAAAAACTGCTTTAAATTATTTTTGTTCATAATTTTATTTGATTTTAGAGCTTTTTTTACCGCTTCCATTTTGTATTAATTTTATTTATAACGTTTCCTTCTATTATATATTTTCTACTATTTTTAAACGGTCAATTTCGGGTCATCCATTTTCACCCACATCATCAGTAAATTGTTTCAAACCAGTAACGTTGTAATCATACGTTTTTAATTGTATTTTCATTGTTTCTGTTGCTTCAAGGAAACAAGTTACACAATATCTCAAATTAGGCTAAACTGACTTTTTGTACTCTGCGAATATTTACAATACAATATTATAAATAATATATACGGACTACTGCATTTATGATAAGTCGTACATAGATTACTAAAACGTATCTCTAAATTTTATTGTTCTTGGTGGAGTCTCTGAGAAAGTGATAAACGCGAAATTGACGCTATGTGTGTACATATCTACTATTTATTTAAAAGATGTTTTCTTTTTTGTGTAGTTTAAAAATGTCTCGTTTTCTGTCACTTCAAATTTGATCCATGACATCAAGAAGAACAGGTTTTGATATAAAAAGTGCATTTGTCATTTTGTCGATGACAATATACACCTTTATGTGTGTGTTTTTAATCTGCATTTAAATACTTTGTTTATATTTGTACGTCTAGATGAGGTGTTTTTATATTTTGTAAATATTGATCTGTTGATGTGAGTTTTTTCTGTTATGAGTTAAATTTTATACATATTGAAATAAAATAATTCATTTTTTTTACTTGTACTTGTTCATCTTTGCTTTGAATGTTTTTACGATTTAGCTATTTGGTTTTATATTTCTGTTTATATTTGTTTGAGTATTTCAAATGGCAGTACAAAGGATATTTAAATATATTCATGGTTAGTAAATTTCCGAATGATAAGTTTTCAACTGATTGTAAAATAAATAGGTATATAATATAGTTAATCATTTCGTTATAAATGATTATCGTCAAAAGAAATCTATCGCATATTTTTGAAAACCTTAGGCATTTTGAATAGTTCTTAGATACTTTCAATGGGTTTTACAAACTTGATAAGAGTTTGTAGAATTAAGCAGTAATAATGTTACCTACAAATGTCATAATAAAGACAACATTTATTATTAACTCCACTCATTAAGAAATTCCAACCATTTTTTCAAATGAAAATGTCATTCATAGGTATTTAATTTATTTTCATCTAACTTTTTTTCTGGGAGCTTATTCCAACTCTATTGATATTATTATGGGAATATAAATTTAAAAAACAACAAGTACACACAAAATTGAAAAAAAATATTTATCAAACATTTTGATATGTTGCTATATAGGTACCTACTTGTGTTTGAAAAATTAATAATTATATTATAACTATATATATATTACTGCTATGTAAATTATGAATTTTAAATTATTCATAGATTGAACAAATGTAGCAATAATACTTTTGTCAAATCAAATTACTTAATTTTTATTTTCAGGAGTTTCAGGCCACTTCACTCTTTCATGTTTCTTTTCTAGTATGATTTTTGGGGTAGAATCGATTATTTTTTACAATGATTGTTTGGTGAATTCCAAAATCAAAAGCAATTCCTTTTTGGAAATCAGGGTCGCCTAATTATTTCAGTATGCACTCTAAACGCTTACGATTTGACAATCTTCCACCCCTTGTTTCTATGTCATCATTGTCATTATTAAAAAAATATTCCACCAAATTATCAATATTATGTGGCTCAAATCTCATCATTTTTGTATTGAATCGCGTTTAAACATTCCTTTTTTTATACTGTTTCAATTTTCTATTGTTGAGTATAAGATTTATATAAGCAGCCACGTTTTTTATTGAAGCAATGTATTACGATGATACCATTTTGTGTAGCTAAAGCTACATTTCGTACGTTTTATTCATATTATATTTTTAAAATTTAGCTAAGTATTCAAAATAATTAGCTTTCGCAACTATAAATTTGACTGTAGCTTAACTGTAACGAAAGCTACTAAAGCTTTAGCTATGTTTTATTCATAATGATTGAAGTAAAAGCTTCATTTTTGGTAGCTAAAGCTATGACTACGTTTTGATTCATACGGGCCATCTGAATTAATAAGAAAGGTACGAATATATATATTATTTGAGAAGTGGCTATATACGAAAGATTTATATTTAGAATAATCCTTTATATTATGCATTTTAGACAAACTATTTTTCACGTTATAATTTAATACTGAAATATGTATTCTTTAACCTATTACGAAGATATGGTCGCGTCTAAATTGTGTACATATATATATATACAAATTTCCGAACTTTATTATAGGGACATTCATCAATATTTATATATTATTAAATTGATACAGATGAATAATATTTATATACAAATTTATGAATTTTTTCATTTTAAAAATACATATAACATTGGTAAATTTCTAATCTGCACGTTATATACATATTTAATTGACATGGAAAATACTTAGTAATTGTAATTATGGATGTTGTTTTAATAACCAATATGAAAACGTTGTCATAACAATTGTAGCCACCGCCATATACTGTTCATTCTAGTTTTGGATTTTAGAGAACGGATTTATTTTTTAGGATGACAGAGACACTAAGAAAACCATTCCCTTTCCCCAAATTCCAAACAGATGATGATTTTGTTGGTCGTCGAGATCAAGAGGTATTTTACGTTATTCAATATATATAAATTTGTTAATTTTTGAACAACACTGTCTACTGAGATATTTTATCTATGTACAATAAATTTTTTATGTTTTTAGTTTGTTATATATATGAATTTAGTATTCCTTAAAAAGGTATTACTTATTAAATGTTTTCAATAATACAAAAATAAAACTTCCTTTATTAAATTTAGGGAGGGTGAAAGGGAAAGCACATGGGGTTTGTTATAAAATTATTTTACCTGTAGGAAAAAATACAAACTTTCTTTATGAATTGGTCATCCATAGGTATTGAGAATCATTCCCCAAAAATAAAAAAAATATATATACATATAATTTAAACTATAAAAATGTTCTATATATGATCATAAATTGTATGTGCTGAAAATGAATATAAAGTATATAGAAAGCTATAAATTTTCTTCATAAAAGACATTCATAATGTACATCCACTTACAGATTTGATATATTTATGGTTTTTTGTGATTTTTTGTGATTTTAATGTGTTTAAAGTTTTAAAATTTCCATTTATAAAAATATGGAAATATTGGATAATAAAATCAATAAAAAGCTTTAAACTAACTTATTTCCATACCTTGAACACATTTTAATAGTCCAAAATTATTTTCAGCAAATAAAATTTGTTTTTATATGCCAAAATATTTCTCACATATCAACAACCATAAATGATATATATTATCCTACTATAACTAGTATCCATTAAAATTGTTGTAATGTATATACTAAAAACATATTATTAATTCCAAAAATTTCTTTTAAATTGGATCACTTAAATAATTTTTATATTATTCATGATATAATTTGCATAATATATATATTATTTAATGAAAAATATTTTATAATATCATGTTTTATTACTTTTTAAACATTATTATATATTCTATAATATTTTAGTTGAAATTTAATCTTTTCAAATATTTTTAGAATATTTGAAATAGTTTTGAAACCTACAGGATTTGGTTTATGGGTTCTTAACACCTATAATTAACATTATAAACTGTTTCAAAATTATTTTTATGATACCATAAAAATAGTCATTTTCCATGAGTAAAACTTAAAAAAAACTTCATTTTAAATTTGTCCACTTGATAATTATTTTTTTATTTCTTATTTGTTTTATCATAAATACAATAAAAAATAAATATACACATTGAACAAATTAAATAAAATTTTATCTAAAAACACATTCAAATTATTTCTAACAACACATTCAAATTATTTTTAAAAAACACATTTATTTTGCCCTTGGTCCTCCTGTATAATTTTTGTTCTTTATTTTTTATTTGTTTCATCATATCTATGATCAAAAACATTGTTAAAATTTTATAAATATTAAAAAAAATTACAAGGAAAAACAATTCACAAGCATAAAGCAATTATGTTTTTGAATAATAATTTGTATGTGTTTTTGTAATAATTTGGATGTGTTTTTAGTATGATTTTGAATGTGTTTTTAGAAATAATTATTTTTTTTTAAATTGGGTAAATATTTTTTTAATATTTAATAATAGCATATTTTATTGTTTTTATGATGAATTAAATATTTCTATAACTTCAAATTAATTAATAAATTAGAAATATCCTAATACAAAGCTAAGAATTTTAAATGCATTCATTTTAAAATGCAGTTCTGGTATAGTTATTCATATAATGCCTATGATTTATACATTTTAACTTTTATAATTTATTATTTCACTACTATATCCTATCATAAATATTTGTTTTTATGTTCCATCTTTTAATTATTTTTTTTATAACAATTGATAAATAATATATTATAATATTTGAAGTAAATTGAAAAAATATTCTATTCTAATTATTTCATTTATACAAATAACTAGTTCCAGAAATCTTAACAATTTATAATATTTCATTTAGTATATCAAATTGATTCTCATATTGTATCAATTTAATTTATATCATTTGAAACTTTTGTATTATTACATTTTTAATTTAGCTATATTATGACATTTAACTATATAAATTTTATTTTTTATAAAATTTGGTTGGTCTAAAAATATTCAAATTTATTTCTATTTCTTCTATAGTTGAATTATCAATAAGATTGATCACAGTATAATATATGCATTAAAATAGTCATATGTTGTAATAATTTTCCTAATTTTTTTAAATGAATAAAACTGTTAAATGACAATTCCTTCAGACAAGTCCTACATTCTGTTATCAGACTTATTAAAAGATAATTATTTAAAATTAAATTCCTAATACAATATATTTTAAAATTCGAAGTAACTTCATAACATATGTATTGCACTTGTATATTTTTTTACTTTATTAAAATTGGTTTAGGTTAAAATTATAGATAAAGTTCTATCATTATAAAATTAAATTTTTTAAAAATATTTTTAAGATTTGAAATACCTGAATTATCTCTATTTTCATATTTGTATTTTCATTAATTATCAAAAACTATATTATTGCTACTTTACTAATTTATATTTCTTTACTGCATAAATACTGCTTTACTAATTTATATTATTAATGAATATTACTTGACTGTTTTACTTTACTACAAAAAAGTACTTTCAATATGAAAAAAGTATACACATAATATTATATAATTGCATTTTTATCAAAATTTCCCTTTGTATTCCTCATAAAAATTAGAAGACAGGCTACACTCAACCTACTCATCTATCCCAATCGCAAGACCCATGGAATCGGTTGAGCTCTGGTCATACTCTCTCCAGTGCCAGACATCAAGTATGTAGCATAACATTCAGCTTAAGTGTTTATAACATTTTAAAACATATATAAATGCTGGAAAATATACTAACTAAAATTACTATCACATAACTTTTTGTACCAATTAATCTAAATTTGAATTTTGAAATAATATTTATTCAATCTAGATGAAGTCAGAATGAACTTAATATACCTGATCGGTAAAATATAGACTTTTTAATTCGACAGGTGTTTCACTTTGATCCACAAGCGCCCAACGATGAGCTAGACTTTCTGCTGAAGACCGAATATAATCAACACCGTGATCTTTTTAAGACGAAAAGTGAGGCATTTGTGCAAGCAGAGACTCTTGATCTTGATCATGGGTGAGTTTTTTGTAATATTTTAAATGGCTATTCTTGGCAGGAGTCAGTACAAATTATGTTGGAATTAAGCTGTATTTTTTATTTTACTATACACCTTTTGGAAAGACACTGAAAATGTTTTGATTTCTTGATAATTTATATAATTGCTTAACAACTACAAAACTTGATTCCAACTTAGCTATAGTGATTTTTTATATTACTTTCTTATTTAGAAGTAGAATAGCACAAAAATATATTATTTAATATGTGTAAAACCGTTATTTTTGTACACTATAAATTGTATTCAACTTATCAATTAGTTTCTTAGATTTATTAAATTTAAATTGTGTTTAATTTATTTTCCAATACACTTACACCTTGACTTTTAATGTCTGAATTTTGAGAAATATTTTCAATTTTAAATTCACCACAAACTTCAATATTTTACCAATCGAAAAGAAGCATTTTTTTGGCTAATCCAACTACGTAACAGTCTAATTAGTTTATCTAAAATTCTTACATTGTCTAACTTGTGATTGGCTATTAGACGAGTGCTGAAGAATCG
Organism: Vannuccia rotundouncinata; assembly: GCA_034780395.1. NCBI lineage: Eukaryota > Metazoa > Platyhelminthes > Proseriata > Coelogynoporidae > Vannuccia > Vannuccia rotundouncinata. Next base: position 12,423 of record JAUZNC010022166.1, read on the forward strand.
AATGCATGTGATCCCAAAGACAGTTCCTTCTCTAAATCATCCACTTAAAGTGTGGGCCAGTGGTAAGAAGGACAACCTCAACAGTGTCAAAAATGCAATTGGTGAGAACATGTTATTATTATTTATAGATATCTAAATGTATTAATATCATAGAAAATTTTTCGGATCAAATGTAAATTATAAAGTTGAAAAATATTCATTAATTAACTAATATTAATTAATATTCACAATTAATTAATTAATTCTCTAATGAATATTGTTTTTAACTTTTAATTTAACATTATTTGTTAATATGTGATGGTTATTTTAAGCAAAAACAGTAACCAAATTTGTCTTTAAACTTAATTGTTGTGTTATTAAAATTACACTTTCTTCTTTAAATTATTTATATTAAATGTTTCGCAGAAAAATATTTCAATTAAGTTAACAGTTTATTTGACAGTAAATACGCAAAATATTAAATCTACTTTTATTGACTTGAACCATTGGGGAAAAGCCTTAAAAATCGATGCTTCCTGTCAACTGACAAATAAAGTCTTTACTGTTCGTGTATCTATGGTTGAAATTGATCATTTATATAAAGAAGATAAATTTACGGCTCCATTTGTTAAAAATAGTTTTCTGTCTATAATTGTTGAACTTCTTAAATGCAATATCCAATCATGATTCCTCACTGCAGAGGGTATCCACTCACAAGCCACCAACAAGGGTTACTCTAGGAAGCCTGATGGAGGATTCTTCACTTCCTAACTTGGTAGGTCACTCCTACACGCTTCTCTTAATAGTTTTAATCTACACCAAACTGTAGTGATCATTTAATGATCATTTAGAAAAGTTATTGTTTATTAGAAACTAAATATTATTGTAAACTAAATTGTTCAAATGTGATACAGTTGATAAACTAAATCTAACAATTTTTTATTCTTCTATTTTCAGACTTTTGCAAATTACTACAACTATTGTCAGAAAAAACATTTGTTAAATTTGTCTTTAACATGTTTAATACCCTTCTATTTGTATCTGACCAGCAAACACACTTTAATAGTATCATTATAGTAAGATCTAGCTAAACTTTTAACCAAACCATCATTTTGATTTTCGACTTTAGTTTCTTGTGAACTTTCCACTCAATATTTCGTTCAATGATACATATTTATCGGTTTCAGTTTTACAGATTCGTCATAGTTACCAAACCTTTTTGAGCTGCTGATTTTTTTAAAACATTTTATCGATTTGTGTTCTCAGATTTTACTATATTTCCTAAATATACACGTACTGCTGTTATCAGTATGGACTACCTCCATCTACTCATAGCTAAATGTATTTGTGTATCTTTTTTTTTGTTTTCTGGAAATACAGCATACATTAGTTACACGTATATAATGTCTTTTTTCATTGTTCTATATTTTATATTTATAGATGTCCGACTATTCTTATATAGAAATTGTCTAGATTGGTAATTCCTTACTATTATAAATAATGCTGACTCCAGTATGAGGTAGTACCTAAGTCAATATATTACAACTTAAATATACGGGATAAAACATACATGAGAAATTACTTTTCGTTTTTTCGAAAAGTAAAAATTTTTACTGACATACAATAGATTCCAATTGGTACAACGACTAATAAAATTCGTTCAAATGCTTACAATGATGAAAATATGCCATTATTAAATAGTTGGCCCCTTATATAAACAGTCTGGTACGTATAGGGTCAAGCCGGTGCGTGCAACAGCACATCAAGCGAGGATTTTTAATATATAGAAGAATTTATATATATCCGAAATCTATAATTGGTTGAATTTAAGTTAGGATTTTTTATTTATTGGTAACTTAATCTGAAAATCAATAGCTTTTATCTGTGTATTATATGGTTCGTCTATACTATATGTATGTTAAAACTTTTCATTGTTTTAATTAATTTGAAGGTATATACTTAACGTAATGATGACCATCACAAAAAAATGTGAGAAGTGAATTATGAAATACACTCAAAGTATCTTATATTTTATATATAGACAAACATAAACTTATTTTAATACATTACGATCTCATTCTGAACATGCAAGATACTTTTCTGAGTATATAAAACTCTAATAAACAAATATTTTTATTTAATGGATGGATCATTACAGAGCCGCACGTCCTTGGCTTGACTGTTCAATCACTGTCATGAAGCTAAATCATCCCAAAGTCCAATTGTATTGATTTATGCATTATCGTATGATCAAGTTCTCATTACTTAATTGATCGTGATTCCTATAGAAGTCACTTCATAATATTTGTACTCTTTGATTATCTGAGAAAGAGCGCAAATTAGGAATACAATGGATCTAATTCTGAAAATAGTTGACGATAATCTTCTTACACCTTATATATATCCAACATCTTGGAATGAAGATTATCTCCTCCGACAGTATTTAAGTCTTCTTGTCATCACTTACGTCTCCGGCGTTATTATATATTTTTTATTTGGATCTTTGGGTTATGTCTTATTTTTTGACAAACGAGTTCGTAGCCACCAGCTCTTCCTGCCCGTGAGTTTTGATTGATTATATTGATTACCAAGATTCAATACCGTTTTTGATTGGACCATTTTTTCAGATTGATATGAAATATTTAAATATCTTGGATTGGAATAAAATATAGATTACTTTTAAATTATAGTGGCGTTATAAGTTGCGCTTTTATAGCATTTCTTTTAATTTTAAAACTTATCAAAAAATGTTATAATTACATTACAGTTTGAAAGTTATTAGAGTATAATGAAACCTATCAAACATCTTTAAATAATTGATTTCATCCTCTATACTTATTAGTTGCTTACAATTGTATAAAATTAAACGTTATATAAAGAAGATAGCATAAAATATACGAGACAAAATATATTTCGAAATCGAGACTGATCAATATAAAACAAATTATTGTTCCCTTTCAGAATCAGGAATGGTTAGAAATTAAACACACAATGCAATCTGTGCCTTACATTGCGCTAATGACCGCGGTAGTGTTTATATTCGAGGTTCGAGGTCCCAACAAATTCTTTGACAGCTACTCAGAAACAACCCTTGGTAGGTGTTTTTATCAACAACAAAATTGTTTATGTATATTCGATACGGAGTTCACGAAATTGTATTTTTTGAGAAGATAATTTATACAAATGAAATTGTTTTTTAAATTTATATAACTAGAATTATACAGTTATTATACAATATAATGAATAGGACGTTTTTTGCAGGTTTGACTTAGACACAATTAAATATCATTCCCCAAACTTGATTGTAAGTTTCAAGAAATTGTCTATCATTCAAAAAACTTTCCACATATTTTGGTGAAGTTTGAAATGATGGCATGTATTGTTCCTTTTGAAATGGCCGTTTTAATTTTTCCTTTCCAGCAATTCTCTTTAATTTTTTAATACGAATTCGAAATTAGATGACAAATCATCAATCAACACATTTATGTTTTTGCATTTCGTATTTTTGAATAAATTAAATTAATATGCAGCAAGATTGATCCTGTATAACGGCATGTTATTCAATATTTTTTCAATTCAACTTTAAGGATACTGGACAATACCGATATCTATTCTGTTATTCCTGGTCTTCACGGATTTCCTGATTTACTGGATCCACCGAGGCATGCATCATCGCTCAGTGTACAAATGGCTCCACAAACCGCACCATCATTGGAAGGTGACCACACCCTTCGCCAGTCACGCCTTCCACCCCATCGACGGTTTTCTGCAGAGTCTGCCCTACCATATCTACCCATTCTTATTTCCGCTACATCGAGTGACCTACCTTGTCATGTTTGTCTTGGTTAATGTCTGGTCGACCTCTATTCATGATGGTTGTTACAAGGTACCTACGTATAATAGTATTAAATAATATGTTAATACATTATATTAATACCTAGTTTGCAAAATGCCTGTCAAAGATATTACGATATTCACAAAACGCATCCATTATATTTTAATATAATTTCTTTAAACGTTTGAATGAATTTATTAGTTTTTTTTAATATATTATCGATAATGATATGGTCGTACAATTTAGAGAACTATTTTTTATAATATATTTAACATGTGTGAATTCATTATATATATATAAAGAATAAAAAAGATAATCCGAATTTTCCTATTTAATTTTAGAATTCTTTAAATCAAATTATATTTTTATATTAAAGGTGCCAGCATTGCTTCGTCCAATAATCAATGGATCGGCTCACCATACGGACCATCACCTGTTTTACAACTACAATTATGGCCAGTACTTTACTCTCTGGGACCGACTTGGCGGCTCTTTCCGTGAGCCCTCCGTATTTGAAGGCAAATCGCTCATTGCCGAGGCGATTGAGAATCAGAAAAAAGTTTCAGATACCAATGACGATCATTCCAAGAAACTGTGAAGGAGGGTTAATAATTGCTTTGACCACTCGCATATATATTTAACTCATTAATTTTCATATTAATGTTTGTTAAGTATAATTATTATACAGCGATATCTACCTATTTGTATTATTGATACCTTTGAAAATAAATAAATATTTTATAATTTGATATTATTATAGATAGAAAAAATAATTTTGTGCAATATGTATAAATAATTTTTCTGTTGATATATATTAGAAAATCAAAAATTAATATTAGATTTCTTAGTAGAATTGCAAACCAAAATTTTGTTTATTCACTCTATATAAAAGAGAATTCTCAAAATGTTAGCCCCTAGACCTCACTTTAGAATTGGGGCTGTGATTATATAAACATTACAATTTTGTTTTGAGCTGGTAATAAACATAAAGGAAAATAATTATCAATTTTATGCTATTTTATTTGTTAAAACAATTTATTCTTGTTTATTTATGTAATATAGTTATTTTTTATTCGTAAATTCTATTGTTCGAGAATCTCGATACCTTAAAAATAGTTATAATAATAATAAAGGTAAACTGTTGTTTCTGGAATCAAGTTGTTGATTCTCAATAAATTTAAAAAAAAACATTTATTTACCTATAATTTAATAATTATTTCATTATAGTTTCTCATTTGACTGTTATTCAAAAGCTCTTAAAACAATTGAACTTTCGTAAGTTCTGATTTTTTTAATATTCAGTATTAAACAGTATTTATCAGTGCGATCGCGACGTCTCCATTTTTCAAAATATCACGGATATATATATTTTCATCAAAGGTTAATCATACTTTATCTAACCCTTTTCCAAAAAAACTGTTTGTATTTTTACAGTAAACTATATAAAAACATAAACGTTTGTCAAACATTCCTTGTTTTACAAACAGTTTTCAAATAATTACAAAAATGTAATATTAGCAAAATGCTGTCTAATAATCGAAATCGAAAACTATCAACTAATTTTGCTGATATATACTGTCAACTTATCTCAACTAGGGATTGCAAAAAATAAAAAAGTGCCTTAACAGGTGAATGTTATTTGGGAACGAAATCCAAATACTATAAAAATCTAATCTGAAAATAATTTTTAATAAGTTTAAATCGTCTATTTAATATATTTTGATTTTATTTTAAAACATAATATATATTATACAATTTTAGAAGGGATAAAAAGTCCCACAAAACTTTTATAAAAAACTATTAAATTCATCACAATTAGACTTATTTTTTTTAAAAAAGAAATTGTAATTTCCATTTATTGTTGTTAATATAAAAATACATTTGGGATAAGTTACCAAAATAATTATGAAGAGTAAATATAATATGTTATTATTCCATAAAAATAACCTTAAATGTATTGTGATTTTTGCAAAACACTTAATATATTAAAAAAACAATTAAAGAATATTTTTGCTTTTATAATTATTTTTATACTACCCTTTTCTATTTCCATATTGTTTTAAACTTAGTCAATATAAACACTTTAATACATTATTCCTTATACATGTTATGAAATTTACATCATAATATAATATTAAAGTTAAATATATTGCTGTAGTTTAATTTTATACAAATGCTAAACTTTTTTAAATTGAAGTGGTTTAATCTGACAAAATATTCGGATGTTTTATGTTAGTAGATCTCTGAGCAAATATATATATATACATACTATATTTTGGTAGTTTAATTATAAATACAAAAAGAATGATGTAAGTCAAATTACTGTCAAAATCAAAAACCATTAAACTGACATAATTGTGAATTGCACAGGTGTGATTCTTACTATTTTAATTGATTATTATTTTTTTAGAGTAAAAATGTTTTCACCCTTCAGTATTTTTTCAGCTCTTCCCATTAATTTGTCAGCAAGTATTCAGCAACTTTTTAACTCTACCCTAAAATAATTTCATCTATTTCTCTAATTCAGAGTGAACTGCAGTTGCTATTCAAATTGGAATATCTTCCTGTGATTGAATTAATATTACAGTGAACACAAATAATTTAATGACAGCTTTAAATGCTCTATACGAAAAATATATGCTTTTATAATGCAATATTGTTTCTATTCTAATCTTTGTTCCAATGAAAGAATTGAAAAATTAAATTATGGATAAGAAAAATATGGTTTTATTAGATTTTGATAGGGAAATTTGTTAGTAATGCCATTAAACGTTTTTGACCATATGCCATCCTTATTTGATGATCTATTTAATTGTCATAGGTGGTCTACAGATCTTTAAGAATATTGAGGTGCATAAATTTATGACTTGATCAGGACTAGGTTCACTATTCTAAAGTGTTTTATTTCACTTAGATGATTATTATGTTATGATTTTTTAATCTCCAAACTTTGTCTCTTTGATGTATACCTAGGAAACCATAGTAAAATATGTTGTGTTGTCTTTATTAGCCAAATATAATGTCATTTGGAACATATTACATCCACCCCATATAAAAATATATTCAAAACATATATTATTGAACCTTTGGTATAATTTTTTATTATTTAAATAAAATCCTATCCCTGGAATCACCCTGGCATCTGGGTAAATTGTTTTGATTAATAAGTTATCTACTATATCAATAGAATTATATAAAAAACAGTATAATTATATTAGGTATTGTATTATGTTTATAGGTAATCCAATTTATATATTGGTTACTATATGAGCATGATAATAGAAAAAATATTAAAACCATATTTACAATTATTTTTTTTAAAGTTTGTAATTAAGATATTTCTTGTATCTTAAAACCTGAAAAATCAGATAATTGTATATCATGTTATTTACAAATAATGTACAACAAATACATTATGAATGAGTCCATTTTGATTAATATATTTTAAATAGAGTGTTTAGTTGAATATTGAAAAATACTTATTATCTAACAGTTGGATAGCCACTAAAGTAAAATGTCAGGAGGGGCTTCAAGAGATACCTCATAAATGTCCTCATTATGTGTAGATTTCAGAGAGCCACCATAAAATATCAATCAGGTAAAAGTTTAATGAGGGCAGGTACCCCCTAATTAAGTGCTCATTAACTCTTATTATGATTATCTATAGGTTCTTTATTAATTTATTACAAAGGTAACATTACAAAATATATCTATCAATTTTTATTCAAATAATTAAGTTAAATATTTTAATTAAAAATCATGAAAAATACACAGTAATATAGAAAAAATGAGAAATTATATAAATTTAGATAAAATTGATATTCACAGTCTACTTTGAATTTTTTTCTGCATAATACTCATTCTGTATAGATTCAGATTTTTGTTGTGCAGTCATAAATAAAATGATATATTAATTCATAATATACAGTATAATAATAGAGAACAATAATGTATTACAATACAAAGCTGTCCTCATTTAAAATAGTTTTATCTTTTCATGAAAATAGTGCTTAACTGTGAATGTTGTACAGGGTTCATACAGATCCTTTTAAGTCTTTAAAAGTCTTTAAATTCTGCATCTTTATAAATAAGTTTTTACATAGTATTTTTTTTATAAATAATTACTTTTCTTATAACAAATTTGTATTTACATATATAATTTTTTTTATATAACAAAAATAATTTTTTCATTATAATGTTTTTAATTTTTTAGTCAAATCATCTTTAAAAGTCCTTTATTTTTTTAGTCAGAGGGTCTTTAAAAGTCTGTATTTTTTTATTAGAATCCTCTATGAACCCTGGTTGTAAATGCTACAATATTTCTAAAAGTGGTCAAGTGAAATTATAGTCTTTAGTCTTCCCACTCCTTCATTTTTCCAGTTATATTAATTAATGCCATTCACTTCCTTGGCAATTTTTCTTACACACCCATTTCTTCATTTTTACAATGTGTTCAGATTTCACAGAGTATTTTCCATCGATGCAGACACACATCAATTTTAAATCCATGAATCAAAACATGTGTAGCCAAATTTAACTTTTTTATATTTATAGTAAAGAGAGAATCTCACATTTAGGATGACTTTGATTAGGGTGGCTCAATGAGTGCATCTTTTAGTTTAGTGAGGGACTCATTGAGCATGTTTCTTGAACACCCTCCTGAATATTTGTAATTTTAAATTTTTTCAATATTTTTTTAATTATTTTTTTATTTACAATATTCATTTTTTGAGTAGTTTGTATACTTTAAATAAATATAACAAGAGTTGATTTAATTTGATCAACAGAATATCTTTAATATATCTTGCGAATTAAAATTATTATAATATGAATTATATTAAAATTTAATTTCATGATAATAAAATAATATTTAAAAAATCGATATATAAATTTTTAATAATATTAATACACACATTTTAATAATCTAATACAATCTGGCACATCTTGTACAAAACAATTGTACTAAACTATACATTGGAAATTTGTAGAAAATCTAAAATAAGGTTTACAATTATTAATATAAGTATTAACAGATATTTGTGTTATATACATTGTATTCACACATTGTCCAAACTTTTTATCTGAAATTATCTTGAAATCAGATAATGCATAAACCATATGACTTAAAAAAAATTTTTGTGTCTTGGTTTATGTATTATAAACTAAATATTCTCTTATGTTTGTTCTAATTCCTTATAAATTCACATTACTAGTAAATTTATAAAATTTATATTCTGTTTAGCATAGAATGTGATTTACTATGATTCATTTAAACATAATTAAAAATTTGGATCCAAGCACTGATTGGGTGAATAGGTAGCTTTATCATTACTTACAATGTTATTTGTAACATTAAAATGGGTTTATTAGCTACCACAATTGTGTGTGTTCCAAAATTGGATCAGATAATATGATCTGATATTTTATATTTGAGTCAATAATCAGTTATGTATTTAAATTTTACCTTTTAATACTTACAGAAAAAATGTTTCCAATAAAGAATGATGGAAGCTTTATGGAAATGTTTAAGAAAATGCAAGCTGAAAGTGAGTTTACATTGAAATGTTTTCCCAAATATCGTCAAACTATCTTTTCATTGTTTGTTTAAGAAGCAAATATGGCCGGGAATGGGGTTGCTTCAGGAATCAAACAAGAAATAAAACAAGAGGTATGTTATATAGCTCCTTTGTGTTAGACTATGTTTAGAAATATTGTATGTATGTTAGAAATTAAAATAAAAATTTAAAAAGAATCCTTTATTATATGAAACATTAAAAAAGTTTTTTATGTGATTTTATTTTAATTTTAAATTTGCTTTAGTCTACTAATTTAATAATTTCATTTGAACTGTATAGTTAGTATTATTTTTGTTTTGTTCCATTTTAGATTCCATTGCCATGTTCCAAACCAAATATATGGTATGTTTTTATTTAATTGTCATATTAAATTAGTACAATTAGTTTTATATTTAAAACACAAAATTTTATCTTGTGAAATGCAGTTGTTTTAAAGCCATTTATTTATTTTTCAAAGTGTTTGAAGAGCTGGCAGACAAATTTTCCTAAATTTTCAATATTTCAAAATGACATGCCTGGGATGTCACATCTCTTATGATGTTTAATTGTTCTAACTCAACTTTAATGCTTAACTTCTCTTTACTTTTCAAGAAAAACACATTTTGATTAATCTATTTATAAGTTATTTTAAAAAATGCTTTCAATTGTTGTGTCAATTTGTTTTCCCTCTCTGCATGTCTGTCAAAAGGTTTTTGCTGTAACATATTTCGCCTTTTCTAGCGAGAATTCGTCCAATAGAAGTGAGGATACTCCCAGCTCTGAAATCAAGAGCGACTCCGATTCCAATGCAGGTAACTCACAATTCTTTCATTCTATCTGTCTCTCACTCCCGCCCTGCGTGTGAGTTGGCCCGCCACTAAGCGACCTTGTTCCAGTTCCTCCACCAGATAATCTCTCCGCTGTGACCGCCATTGACTCACTGATGCTCAAACTGACCAACCTGCCTGCATCGGCTGTTAGCTCTGTGATCAAGTCATTTGAAGATTCCGAGGAATACTGGTGGGTGCATCCTATTGATTGATTTGTAGTGTGGTTTGGTATGTCATAAAATAGCTCCCGTGAGCCATTGCTGCGCAAATTGATGTTTTGCAGTTTCTGATAGATTTAGATCTCACCAATTGAAACATGTTGGGGTGCAAATTTTCAGAACCCTGGAACCCATTTTTATCAGGCCCGTACTGACTTCAGCTCTGGGGCTCTGCTCCAAAAATAAACTTCCTAATTGACTATTTTGATATATTATTGTATTTTTTATGGTGCTGAATTCATTTCTGACCGTATAATATCAAAATTTTAAGTCTCAAGGTCATCACTAGGGTTTGAGGCCCACTAGATGGCCTCCTGACCAATGAAAATCGATGATTTGCAACATTAAAAGCATTTTTGTCAATTCAATTGTTATTTTGAAGATTTTATATGAAGCTAGTTATTATATCGCTTGAAATTAGCAAATTAATAATTTTGTCAACGTCTCCCATGGTTGCAGGTACTCAGCATCCATGACCACCCAATCAGATGTTTTTAAGTCTAACATTATCTAATCTTGAATCATTAATAAAGGCAGTCTAACTTTTTGTACAACCAGGTAAAAATTGTTAACAAGCTAGTTTCTTTTGATTCTTCATTTACATGTATATGAGTACTCCCAATTAAGTTTACCAAAATGGACCAAGTTTGAACTGGCCGTCATGCCATATAACATGCAAATTCACTATCTAAGTAAGAAAAACTTGAAATCGAAAATAACTGTTTTATGAAGCATTTTGGATGCATATAATATATTACCGATAGATAGAATCATGTATCTAAATGCATCATTATTTTTTTGAAAAATGTTTATGTACGACGTCATAGACATCTTTCTAAAAATGAACTTCAAAAATTATGTTTTTAGTGAATATCTCAAAAAGCAAGCATCTAACAACCTATGTATTAACAACAGATAGCAAAATGGTATATTCTATCAGATAGGGTAGGTTAAAAGAATAGAAAATCTTTAGAAATCACTCAATGGTCAAAAAGTGATTTTTTTGTTTCTTCAACAGCAACTGGAGACAGTGCATCGCAAAGATGATAGATATCAGTAGATAACAGTTAGAAATGGAGATATTGCTTAGTGGGAAGTATTTCATGGAGAATTACTGGTAATGAATGAAATTTTCCATTCACTTGCTTTCCACTGTTTCGATTCACTGAGAGATCTTGGTTTCCGGAGAAAATCATGAGGTTCCAGTGGTCTGAAAGTTTGCACCCACCATTTTCAATCGCTGAGACCTCGAAAATATCAATTTGCACAGCAATAGCGCGCGGGTGACATTGATGTTTATTGATATTTGCGGATGACATTGATGTTTATTGATTATTGCGGATGACATTGATGTTTATTGATATTTGCGGATGACATTGATGT
>JAUZNC010022177.1:0-24213 GCA_034780395.1 Vannuccia rotundouncinata
TTTCCTCTCTATATAATGTATAGTATAGTTATATCTCTATGATTTCCTCTCTATATAATGTATAGTATAGTTATATATCCTGTAATGCTTATTTTCTGCAGAACAAATGTATTATATTAAATTAAAGATTATAATATTTGATTTTAAATAAGTAAATTTATAATGTTGCTAGATGTCTATACATTTCAATATAATTTTCAATAATTAATGTTTCAAAAGCTATGGCAGATATATTTTGATAACGATTGCATGAATTATTATCTGATTGTAGTCTGCCCTCGGTAGACTGTAGCAAAGATAAAAGTCGAATTGATCAAATACAAATATAATCGAATCAATTATTTTAAAACATATGAGGAATAATTTGAATTTTACTCATTTTCGCCTATCGAGAATTTCGCTAAACCACTTCATATTCATTTTTTTAAATTAAAATAAATGCTAGCTTCAACAAAAATTCTTTGGCGATATTTGAAGTTTTGTTTAATTAAATAAATCAATAATTATTTATGTTCAAATCGATATGATGTATTTTAATTGTTACTTAGTTTGATATTTTATTAACGACTCGTAAATCAGGTTCCCATAGTTCTAAATACTCCTGAAATATTAAGAATTATTTTTTTATTACGAAATATTGTATAAACGAATATTGTAAATGATAGTTTTATTTACATTAAGTGTTTTATACTACTGTTTAAGTAGTAGAACGGATTAAATATTTAATATATACGCTGAAAATTCATAGATATATAAAACATTTTAAAATAAATTATCTCTTGCACAAGTAAGCAAAAAATCATATATAGTCATAAAAATCTTACTGAATTCATAATAAGGAAATGAAAATAGGTTTTGTTTCATAGTATTCTCGTATGTCTATTTCAAAAAAGAAAATTCTGGTGACTGCGTTTCTGGGGCATTCTTTTCCGCTCAATTATAGCCAAACTCGTTCAACTGTATATAATCAAACGTAAATGACTCTATTGATTACTATTTGTGGCGTATTGCTTAGATAACTACACATAGTAGAAAATTTAAATCAATTGCGCGCATATTTACAAAACAGATAAGTTTTTTAATTAGTTCCTTAAAATATGTAATTATTTTTTTTATTATGACCTATGGTTTAGTAAAGAAATAATTAAAAATGTCCATTTTATAAATTTTCTAAAAATATAGGTTCCTTGAAAATGATGTAATTAATGAATATAGTAATTAACCCATAAAACCCATACATATCCTTCGTGTTTTAGTAAATATATCGTAATTAACTTACACGAAAAAACCGATACTGAGTTGATTTAATCTCAAATATGAACAAATGATATTCCCACCGACACCATTATTCAGTGATTGGAAAGAATATTCATTTGTGAAATCTGAGATGAGCAAACCACTGGTAGAACTTTGGCGATGTTCTCTCGAGCAAGGATATATTTACAATGAAGGCCATACATTTCTCCTACATGGAGTAGCTTTATTTCTGCCTATAACCAATTACTGGCTGGCTAAAAAGAAGTTTCAAGGGCTTTTTATTACTTTTTGTCAAGTAGGAATATATTCATGTCGACAGCTATACACATGGTCGGGCTAAACTCTTTAGAATGCAGAATGTATTAGCTACATACTCTAAAATTGGTATAAAAAGCAGAACAGCTGGCGTGCGCAAAACACCCTTGCACGTACCATATGCAAAGACTGCTCAAATACCAGCTCCACAATAATGCGTCATAAGTTATATAAAGTCAACTCTTGTGTAATGACACATAATGGAAAATATATTAAGAGGAAGTGACAAACTTTCTAAATAATAATTTTGACATAAAGTTTATACGAAGCTAAATATTACCTAATGGAATGTAATCATTTAGGATGTTAAGTTAATAAAAAAAATTATCTGAGCAATTATTTAAAATTTGCATTCACCAATAAAATTTGACTTTTGAAACATTTTTAATTTAAGATTTTTAAAATTTGACTGAAAGACTTCTCGATTTTGTGAAAATTTACCGCATCGCCCTTTTTAAAAAATTTCGTCTAATATGAGACAGAATTGTTTTAATTCAGTAAATAATTATTGACACCTTTCTTTTCGTTTCCTCCTTCTTAAAAGAACTCCCATTTATTTTCTTAAAAAACTTGAAATCAATGAAGGTGGTGACTATGCCACCAATCCATAATATTTTGATATAAAACTGTTACAATTTTTGCTTTACTCAATTTTGCATACATTCTATTATTTCTACGGGTATATATTATGTCTATTTGCGTCTTCCTGAATAATTTTAAAATAGTCTATTAATACGAATGTTCACTATAAAAAGGAAAATAAAATTGAAAAATATTTGATAATTTGATTTTATTTACAAATAAATAATTAAATAAAGAGTTAAAATATTCATCCTACATAAAATAACAATCTCTTTTTTCAAATACGTAACAATAAATAAATATAAAATCGTTCAATCCAGAACTTGTTTACCGAATATAGTAAAAGGTTTCAGAAATAAGCTTTGAATATATTGTTATATAACGCAAGTCCTGTCTTTGTACAAGTTCTCAAAATAAAGATTTCATAATTAAGTTAATAGACAAAGGAGAACGATTTGGGTGAAAAGTTCCACAACCCCCTGCGAATCAGTTCCGTTTTGCGAACGTTGAAGCGCTCGGAGACAAAGTTAGGATCTATGGTGAATGAGAGAACCCTTTTTGGATTGATGCTGTGAAAGAACACACCAGTATTGGTCTTGCGGAGGATTGGGGCTTCCCTTCGTACTTGCGGCTCTGGCAGTTTGATCGTATAGGGCAGCCTGGTTGGGAGGTACCGTTGTCTGTTTCGGGAGATATATTGAAGATCGTGAGACCAAAGGATCACCAAACTGACATTTATGACTAAACAGTCTTACTTGAGGTTATATGGATCTGCTTGAAGCTCCATACGCCAGCCATAAGCGGCCCTGCAGTCGTCATAACTCTTGAACACGACTGGCTCCCATGGCAACAAGCCGGCGTCAGTTTCTGTGGGTCTCTCAACATCGGCCCTGTCTGCGTCCACACTTTCTAGGTTATCGATGGGTGGAGAATGTTGGGGTGCTGGGCCCAACTCCATCACAGGATGATCCAGGTATTCCGAAAGTTCTTCCGTTGGAATCTATTTCATGTAACGAGTTGAAACACATTTAGAAAAAAGGGTATTTTCTCATGCGACGTTTAGGCGCATTACTTGACCATTACCAGGCGAGAAAATGATCATCAATATTAGTACATAGAGTGCAAGATATAAATACTCACATTTATTTATTACAACAATTTATTCAGTCAGCAATATCAGACAGCGTCAACTGTTTTACTATTATCGATAAAGAATGTTCCCAGCAATTCTGATTTGAAAAGGAATCCTGAGCTAAACTCATAAACCATTAAACTATAGTTGTTCTCTTGCTTGCACTCTGTTCTGTAATGTTAATGATAATTTATTTATTATTTCTCTTCTGTATCTTGTCTGATGATGGTTTAAGTAAGTCCAAAAAGTCGCTTGGGAAAATCACTCTTTGTTCTCAATGTTTTATATAAAAATCGTGTGACAATAATTTTGTATTTATATAATTTAAAGAACTTATGCATATACTAATATCTTAGAACTAATATAATAATTAAATAATTAAAGTACTAATATCATATTTTAATATCAAATTTTGCGAGTGTGTAAAAAAGATCAGCAATAAAATATAGGTAAACAAGAATAGGGAAAAAGCACTGTATAAAATCAGACAGTATTTGAATATTATAATCGCCTTGATCAATGCAGTACAATAAGTACTTAACAGACATTTCGGCTATAAACCTTCATCAATGTATAGAAGCAAAATAAAAAGCATATTTTTGAAAGGGATACAAAATATTTTTGTAATTTTAAATATAACGTTTTCTAAAATTGTTTTTGTCGTTTTAAATTTATTTAAATATTGATGAGGGCTAATTATAGCCGAAATGTCTGTTAAGTACTCATTGTTCTACATTGATGAGGGCTTATAGCCGAAATGTATCATTTTAAGTAAAAAAACATATTCTATTAAATAAATTCAAATGTGAAATCGAATAATATAATTAGGACACTTTTTACTCAACTTTTTAGAAATATAATTAAATTTTAAAAGTTATGAAACAAATTACAATAACAGTATAATAATTTTTACAAATGTGAACTTCATTTGTTTCGAATGTAGTCAATTTAGAAAGTAGTCAAAGAAAGACATACCTCAATGTTCTCTTGATCCAAACCTTCAAAACATTGATCATTTTCGTCTTCAACGATTTCATCTAGAGGTGCAGTTTGAGTTAGAACACTGTAGGAAGTTGCCACACGTGGTCTTATACTATTCGGGTTGGACAGGGCTGATTGGACGGTCCGTTCTGACGTCATACCAGACTGAGTATCGATATCTTTATCGCTGGTGTCTGATTGGCTGATAATTGAACCGGGAGATTTAAAACTCAAAGCCGGAGTCGTCATTGATCGACGAATTGAGATCTAGAAATACGAAATTATTAAAAAATATGAAAATGGATATTGAAGCATACGAACAGGACTATTTATGATGTGGTAAATATTAAGGGAACTGGTACTTTGCTGTTAGCCTCTGATTCGAAAGGGGAGTCGCACTGTGTAGCCCTCTCTTCACAAGGGACCATCGCGACCCTCGTCGACTGTCTGCTCTGAGCTTGCGGTGTGCACAACGAGGTTCTCCCAGAAGTTGTCCATTTTCCGGTAAGCGGTCTGCCTGCCGCACTGTTCGTCTCGTCCGCGTGGCAGACGTCCTGTGAAGAAGGAGCATCATCAACGTCAGGGGGACACCTTATCTCTGCGTGCGGGTATCGAAACCTCCACCCAGGCGGCAGCGGGGTGAACGTGGGACGTTCAATCGAGGAGGTCTGTAAGGTGGAGGAAGGTGTCGTTCGGTGGATATGATTCTAATTGTCGACTCACATTCACTTCTACCTTTTTCTTGTAAGGGGACGCCAGCCTGTTTTCCATGGAGACAAACGCAGGTCTCTGTCTTTCTAACCTTCGGATCAAGGGGGCCGTGACTCCCGCGTCGCCAACCACGTCCTGCCTCACCGATCCCAAGACCGACTGCCCCTTTCTATGAGGAGAAGAAGTCGCCCGCTTTGGGTAATTTCTCCCTGACGCCGTCGACCGCAAGGAACAGCGCTCTGACTCCTTGAGCGGCGTTCTCTCGAGGTAGAAGGGGTGGAGGGAGGTGGATCGATGGGGAGTCGGGGGCGGAAGGACTTCTTGTTCTAATGCGCAGACATCCTCTAAAAGATGGAGGGGGTGGGGAACCCTGCCTTGTGTACTGTATGAATCAACCAAACATCAAACAAAGTTCTGCTGCGGTATTCAGAAGGGAAGTTGCCTATATATAATAAACCTTTCGATATATATAACCTCGGGTTTGCATATCTACTGACAAAAACCATAAAAAATCGATGAGATGGTAAACTAATTTTAGTAGTTGAGTATATTAATGCAAAGCAAATATTTTGTTGAGCTTAGAATCTATACAAGACTTTAGGAAATCATTCAGTTATAACCGGAATTATACAATTGAAGTATTCTCTTAAAGACAAAAGGTGTCCATGCACCACCGATGTGATAATTAAATCATGACTAAAGATCCAATTTAATACATACTTCAATTGTAACATTTTGATTTAGAAAATTGTCTCGACTTTGGTATAATAATTTTCCTTATTAAACATTATGAATAATTTTCAATTTAATATGGCGGAGTTTAAAATTATAACAATAAAAAGATAATTTAAATCTTGAGTATCAATCGTAATTGTATTAGTTGTAAAAATTGTCATTTAAGAATGGAGAGTTTTTTTTGCATTTGCATTTACAGCGTTTATACTCATATCTGTCATGAATGATCCAATAGAAGATCCTATAGAATTAATTAACACGATGTTTTCCTTTAAAACTATTGTTAGTCTATCTATTAATGAGTTATTATTGAGATTCAACTATTAAACATAACATAAGAAAATGACCAACTTACCCAGCGTTGAGAAGACTTTAAAAGGAGGGGTTGTGTAAGGATTCTGACCGCTTGGATACCAGCCATAAAGCTTTTCTCCTTCCCCAGGTTCAACCGCACTCGAAGCAAAACGTGGAATTTCGCGTACACCTCTAGAGAATACGCTAGAGGACCTGGATTCCGCCATCGTTACCGATCTGGCTGCTGTGATCCAAGTGTGATCCAGAAAACCCTGATCACTTTCCTTCTCATTAAAGAAATATTTTTCTGTCAACTTATCTTGTCTAATATGCCGTAACCTAACTGGGGTTGTCTTCTAATCGAACGCTCTTTCTCTGATTGTAAGCTCACCTCAGTAACCCGGGATACCACATCAACAATGGAGTTGTTTTAGCTATCAAATTGTAGCGTATAATTATTAGCAAGTTGTTATTGTAATACGGCGCATTCATACGGCGCGATGCTCAATCAAGTTTTGATATAGATGTATCAATATTTTGAATAGTCGTCTTTTAATCTGTCTGAATACTATCAGAATGACCGCATTGTGGCTAAGAGCATATTTAATTGTAGTACAGGTGTGAGGCTCTGCTGGGTGAAGCATTCTTGTTGTGAAATTGATAGCAGAGTGCTATGATTAATGGTGTAAAGATCACTTTCGGTTTAGCTAGATTATAACACCACTCAAGCGTGACGAAATGCCATTTTTTTAAATGGTTATTTCAATATTAAATTATTAAGTTTGGTAGAAGGAACGACCAATTTATTGCATTCAAATATTCACTTAAATAAATACATTTATATTGAAATATATTAAAAACAAATTTATGGTGAAAACTTTCATTATGCATATTAAATTCTTTTACAATTTTATGTTAATAATTATATTTACTAGAAATTTATAAAGCACTTTGCAAATTATCATCGTGTAATGCCTTTGTATGTTCTGGCATGTCTATATTTTTGATAGTTAATGAATTTATTAGTTAAAGTCATAGAATTCATAGAATTCATAAAATTCATTCTTTGCTTAATTTGATTTACTATATATTTATGTGTACAATATGAGGATAAATTTGATGTGTTTGCACATTCTCCATGCACTGTAAAGTAAAACCGTACACAAATTTTAAAGTTGACTTTATAGTCTATATTCATAGAATATACTCATAGAATATAATATAGAATTTATGCAAATGTTATCTAATAATCAGTCTTTTATTTATTTACAGTTATCAAAACTCTTAATTTTCTTTGAAAAGGTTGATGACAATATTTTTATAAAATTAATTAAAATTACTTAATTTTAAAAATTTTTATATAAAAAATGTCAATTTTGATATATGCTACTTGTAAGTAATATATTATAAATTTCACAATAGATAAACATATTATTCTTATTTTTACTTTTTATTGCCTAAAATTCCTACATTTAAAACATACACCGACAAGAACCTAGACAGCATTATGTTTGTGCCGTTTACCCCTTTCTCAGTCGACCTGGACCATTTTAAACGACAATGTGAACCAGCTGCTGAAACATGTTGCGGCAAGTGCCAAACAGGACCTCTCGAAAGACTGTTTCACCAGAACAGGTTGAACGGAAGCTTCGTCGATCTCTCTCCTATTTCTAGCCGAGCAAAGCAGCCAAGATTAGCAACTTGAATCTGCATCGCTTCGACCATCAATGGAAGATCTGGCTTGTATCTTGACTTGATTACATCTTTTTTCGTAGACACCTTCTTTCTCGAAGCCGTCCACACATTTGGTCTCCGCTCGATTGGATAAATAGGGTTGCATGATTATAATTTTTATTCAGTGGTTGATTTTATTCCAATAAA
Organism: Vannuccia rotundouncinata; assembly: GCA_034780395.1. Taxonomy (NCBI): domain Eukaryota; kingdom Metazoa; phylum Platyhelminthes; order Proseriata; family Coelogynoporidae; genus Vannuccia; species Vannuccia rotundouncinata. The sequence goes on from JAUZNC010022177.1 coordinate 7,889, forward strand.
CAAATTTTTCTTTTCAAAACCGTTTTGTTATACAACGACTACACTACAGGTGGGGAAAAAACGATTTCAAAATACATATTCTTGTATTATCACAATAAAACCCATCACTAGAAAAGATTTAAAAAAATAATAATATTATAACAACTGCTCGAAATTTCGACCATCATTGTTGACACAGAACTCACACCTTCGTCTGAATGATCGATAAGCATCTCGAAACATCTTTTGAGGGAAATTTTGAATTTCTTGTTCAATTTTCTGTGCCAACCGCTGGCGATTAGTTGGTCATTCTTCATAAACACGATCTCGTAATGCTCCCCAGAGAAAAAGTCACAAACTCTGTGAGATCCGGAGATCGCGGGGTCATTCAACTGGTCTTCTTCTACCAATCCAACGAGTAGGTAGACATCATTCAGTATTGCTCGTGCAGCATTGGAGAAGTGTGGCGGAGCACCATCCTGTTGATAAATGTTATCTTTATGGCGCTTGCAGTATGGGATAACATGTTTTTTTATTCAGAATTGAATAAATGAACCAGGATAAAAATTTGAATTATTTTGAAGTTAAACAATTAATTTCTTTTTTGTATCAATATGTGAACTATAATTTCTAGGTTTCTATGGTTATACTATGTGAATATACAAAAATTCATCGTTTCAAATTTAAATAATAGGAAAGATTTTCAATATATTCAGAAATATTTTGTATCGATTGTGTATTATGGATAATTTTTTGCATAATACAGGAAATGTATTTTGGATCGTTTTTTTGCATATTAAATAATATTATTAAACATATTATAAAACAATTATATATTAAAATATTATTTAACATATATTAAATAATTAAAGTCATATTTAAATGCTTTTTTATATTTGTGATGAACTTTAAAGTAATTTAAAAAGTCTTCACATATGACAAAATACTAAAAACTTGTCGCAAAAAGTGCTCCATTTAAGATAATATTGTTATACAAATCGACAATCAAAAGTCAAAAAATTTTGTTTTATGTTTCAAAAACATTTTTATATATAATGCTAATTAAAAAATTTCTTTTTTAAATTGATATTTGTGAATGATAATTTGAATTTTCTGGGAAATAATTATCTAGTTAATTTTTTGATTTCGGAAAACATATTATGGTTTCAGCAATCAAACATTTAGTCATTTATACGCGATGATAATAATAACAAATGATTTTTGTTTCGCAAACAGATTATTTAACCAAAAAAACAATTAAAAACAATATTTTTATTCAACTGTAACAGGATTCATGCGATTCCAACGATTACATTACTATTCAAAATCAATTCAAGAATAATGGAGTAAAATAATTTAAATAAACGCATAGATAATTAGAACACTATCGGAAAACGATACCTAATTATTTATGGAGATATTTATCGACCTTTTCCGCGCAGTTTATAACGTTTTATCTTGCTTCCTTCCAATTCGAGTAATTCAAGTATGCAAATAATTTCATTATATAGAATTGCAACTGCTAAACAAATTTATTTGATCCATAAGATTGGAAAAATCTTTTATTCTCTAGTTTTGAAGGGAAGCTGTTTCTTAAATATTCATAAACATTGAAGGTAAAAAGGTATGTTTTAAATTCGCTAATTATTTCATTTCAAGAATATAAAAACAATAAAATAGATCTAGGGATAGAAGTCTATTAATTAATAATCATCCCAGTCAAATATTAATGATACATAAAAAATAAGTTTTTAACATTCGATCATTATAAGTTTAGCATGTAACATTATAAGTTTAACATGTGACAATATAAGTTTAACATGTGACATTATAAGTTTAACATGTGACATTATAAGTTTAACATGTAACATTATAAGTTTAACATGTGACATTATAAGTTTTACATCTGACATTATAAGTTTTACATCTGACATTATAAGTTTAACATGTGAAATTATAAGTTTAACATGCGATCATTAAAAGTTTAACATGTTACTTTATAAGTTTAACATGTGACATTATAAGTTTAACAAGTGATCATAAATGTATTGATTATATTTATTTAACCTATTTAATGAACAAATCAGATTTGTAATAATTCCACTCTATATTTAATCTTCTGTTGAATGAGTTTTATACAATAATTATTTCCAAAATGATACAATTTTACTATTCCCAACGTTCCATACAAGATGTATTTATAAATGACACTTTGTGACGTAGTATGGACGGAACTAAATACACCGCTACGAACCACTTATCTGGTATTAAATATTTGATTGGAACATTTATTATTCACTTTTCATTCTGTAGTTGCTTTGATTGTGAAACCTTCGCTCTGTATAAATCATTAAAATTGCTTTGCAATCAAAATGTTCTGATAGGCAAACAATTATATATACTCCAATATTCTCTGTTATTTGCATATAATGTGTATGCATGTATAATATATTTAGAAGTTAGTATAGTTATGGAATTTGGCTTTAATTCGTCTTGATTAAAATAGACAAAATCACTACAATTCAGTTTTTATATTTATTCAGATTTCAAATGGTGAGCCTCTATTCATTAAGGTTTATAAAATTGTGTTTATCCTTTGATCCTGAGTTCAATTAATTTTCTAATCCTAAAGTATAATTATTTAATGTCACAATTGGTATTACGTAAACTAAATTTTGTAATGTTTATAAAATTTCTTTTTTAATTATAATTTTGAAAATTGAACTATTATTTTAGATTATTTACACTTTTAAATAATCGTTTCAAACTATATTTAATTATATAAAATAAACAATTAAAATTTCTCTTTAATTTGCATTTTTATATATTCATTACGCAACCTATTTTAAGACTTTTCAATCAAATGGTATTATTTCTATTTTGACTATATTGAGATCAATTATATATTCCGATAATTAGTTATAACATGAAGCATTTTAGTTACCAAGTACATAAAAAGGATTAAAGACAAATTAAAAATATAACATAACATTTGACAAAATTAAAATATCAATCTGAGCCATATTCTACAATTATTATTAATATATTTTTTATTAGAACAATGGTTCGACAATGCTTCAGTCTATTTTGGCAATACAGAAGATTATTTATAATCATAGTAACTCCGCTGGTCCTGATTCCCTTGCCGCAGATGTATGGAACATCGGTAAGAATGGTCATATTATTATATTTATTAATGTTCTTTTATAGTTGCACAATTCACATAATTTCTCACATGTAGACTTACAAACTGACGAAAGAAACGAAGCCCCTAAATACATTCCTTAACTTTGTAATTATTCTATTTAAATATTGTTTGAGAATATATTTCGAATGTTCACATAAGTCCATTTTCTGTATTTTAATGTTATCATTTTACTCTATCCAGAATTACACCATTTACACATTTTTATATTTCTGTGATTGAACATGTAAAAGATATTTTAACAAATTATATACAATTCATTTATTCTCCTTTATTTCTTGATTGGCATATTTGAGTTTATCGGTAAATAAAAATAATTTTGAGGATATGAACTGTGTCAGACTATGAATACACTACTGATATAATGCATATTAATAAATGTTTATTTTATAATATAATATCATTTTATTTCATTTTATTACGATGTATGTCTTTCCAGGAATCAAAATGTGGCTATGTTCTAATTCTGGTGGCGATTTATTGGATAACAGAGGTACTTCCAATGTATGTAACAGCTCTCATCCCAGCTTTTTTAGTTCCTCTGTTTGGGATTATGAAGGCTAGAGACATCGCCACTGCCTATTTCAAGGTAATTAACGTCTGATTATATGGTCTAGAAATAAGTTATGTTTACTATCTAAAAACTTTTGTTCATTTAAAGTATTTAAAATTGGGAAATATAATGAAGAATCTTTTATTGATAAAACATAAAACGGGTCCAATTCTAATGAAGAACCAAATTATTTCTATTTTAGGAAAATACTCTTTTGCTAATAGGGGCCCTTGTCGTAGGATCTGTTGTTGAATACAGAAATCTTCACACTCGCATTGCGCTCAAGGTTTTGATGCGAATGGGAGCAAATCCAAAGATGTGAGTTCATTTATCTTGCCTAAAGAATCTCTAATGTAGCCCTCAATATGGTTCTTCGGGTGTTTGTTTAAAAGGTTAATTCTAGGGTTTATGATTCCAACATGGCTTCTATCGATGTGGATAAGCAACACAGCGACAACTGCCATGATGCTTCCGATTGTGGAGGCCGTTTACAAAGAACTTATCACAACAAGTAAAACAGAAGTTTCATGTATTGCTCATATTATCATTTAAAGGTGGTTGAAGTGTGAATTTTGTATTAGACGGATTAAATAATGTAAACAATTTTTTCTATAGATTGATCTGAAAAAAATGCGCTTTTCATTAAACATAGTTTTTTTATTGAAGGCCTTTGTCGAAATCCTTTGAATGCTACATAGATTTATTTCCAAGCGACGTGTGCAAGAAATTGTGAAATAATGTTCAAATGAGGTACGCCAAACTTTTGAGAGAATTAATGGAAGTGGAAGGCTCATATCAGATAAAAGAAATGGTTTAATGGATGTTGTAAGAGCAGACATGGAGTTGGATGATCATATGAGTATTCGTAGATTAGCATCTCTTCATGATACATCATATGAGATGGTGACTGAGGATTTGGAGTACATATCTCTAAGCAATCGTTTTGTGCCACAATTATCTGATGCCAATAAAGAAAACCGGGTAGCACATTGCAAAGAGATCCTGAAGGCAATGAAAACACGTAACATACATAGAATACTAATTCACACTGACGAAAAGGGGATTTACAGTTCACCAATGAGTAATTCTAAGACCAGGATATCTGTGGTTTTTCCTGGTGGTGATATTCCTACAATTCCAAAAAGATCAACAGTTGATAAGAAGTTCATGATATTTGTTGCATCCAACTTTGATGGTCTGTTTTATTGTAAAGTGCTGAACAGATGAACGATTGTTGATTCGGGAGAATACAGCGATTTCCTACAAGAGGCATTTAATTCATTTGGTATATATGTGCATTACGCCGTGAAGGAAGAGCCATTCTTCCAGAAAATTTCGTACTTCAACATGATAATGCCCGGCCCCACGTATCAAATCATACCAAAACATTTCTAGCCAACAATAATTGTACATTATTACGGCAACCACCAACATGCTCGACCGATCTGTCTTTGCCAATCTCGAAATAGAGCGATCTCATCGAGTTGAATATTCACAAGGAGATTCTGGTATTTGTTGAAAACACTGCCAAAATATCAGTGAAAATCTTGGAAATTATGTTATATTATATTTAACTTTGTTATTATTACATCATATATTGACTTTGTTTTACATAAATAATGTTAATTAATGTGTATATAATAAAAAAATACAATGTCTAATGAAAAGCGCGGTTTTTTCAGATCAACCTATAAAAGATTTTAGAATAGTTTTTAAGTATTTTCTTATTAATCCGTTTCTTAAAAGAAATATTTAAAATATCTGTCGTTTTAGGATCAGGACAATTTTTGTGAACTTTAATTTTAATCAGTATTTGTGATTCTATTACTGTCTTTGTTGTCATTAAAACTTTTAAAATTATATTATTACAATTTAAATTATATATTTACTCTTTCCAATTTGATTGCACAACACGGATTATGATATGCTTACGATTAAATGAATATTTGCAGAAACTTTTCAAGCGGATAACGAGAAATTAGTGATGAACAAGAATGCAAAAGTTGAAGATTTGACGAACAGTAATATCGAGTGAGTCACGGAGTTATTTTAATTGATTTATTGATTAATTGAGTCTGTATTAATATTAAAATGTATTTAAATAATAAATATAAAAATATATTATGAATAAAACAAGTTAATAATAATACGATACACTTTACATTTTATAATTTAACATTTTATTCAGAACATCTATAACTGTTGACAATCCAAGAGCTCTCGAAAATGTTGAGAATGAAGCTGTCGAAGAAGACACTCCTCATTCCGTTAATCTGGCTAAAGTCTTGAATATCTGCGTGGCCTACGCTGCAACGTGTGGGGGGGTAGCTACATTGACTGGAACTGGAACAAATGTGGTTTTTGTTAGCCTTCTGACCCAGTGAGCAAAATGCATTCTTTTCTGTAAACATCAAAAGCTCAATTTTATTTAATTACTTTTGCGAACAATTCTATAATTGCGTTGGCAAGAGTTTTTTTAATTTTCATTAGTGGTGAACGTTGAATCGGTACTGCTGGTAAAAATTAATAATAATTAGCGTTAATTAATTTATTAATAAATCAAAATCACATCTACGATATCTAGATAGGTAAAGTTATCTCAATCCTCTTAATTTAATTGATTACAACAATAATTGCAATTTTACAATAATCGATTTATCGTCAACTGTTGATCATATTGTTCAACTTTTATAATAATCACCATTACAATTGGTAAATCTCTTCACATTAAAATACAGCTGTTACTCTGTTTGCAACCTTCTATTAATGAATATTTATTATTCACTTATTGTAATAATTATTGATTAAATAGATCAGTTTAAATACATTTTCAAGTGATTTTCCTCTAGTATAAATAATAACTTATTTTTTCAGAGCGTACGATGAATCAACTGGAGTGAATTATGGAACATGGATGATGTACGCTTTTCCCTTTTCAATGATAAATTTAGCGCTGGCTTGGCTCTGGCTTGTCTTATATTTCCTTGGACCAAGGTTTGTGTTTAAATCAAAGTTAAACATATATATTTCTATTACGAATTTTTAGGTCTACGTAAATAGTTTTATCAATGTAAAATTTATTCCCGCATAACTTTTGGAATAACTTTGATTAACCTTAATGATTATTCTTTACTTAAACTTAGAAAATATAGAAAGATAAAGATAGGAAAATAGAGAATAGCCTCATGGATCCACCAGTGAAAAGTAAACACACATCCCTTGAACTTATCTTGAACCCAAGAAATGTGATGTGGGTAATAATAGATTTAATAATTACGAAAGATCCTGTCATTTTCAAAATTATTTTAATTCTAGTGAACGATTTTTTTCTATAGCGTTTACTGCTAATAGGAGGAGGGGGTGAACCAAATGTATATATGATGTGCAGGAGAAACAAATGTATATATCAAAGGCAATAGAAACAAATGGATATATCAAAGGCAATAGAAACAAATGTATATATCAGGTGCAGGAGAAACAAATGGATATATCAGGTGCAGGAGAAACAAATGGATATTGGACCGACAATTAAGCAACCTACAATCGCATTCATGCAGTGCGAATATTTTTATCCTTTAATTTTTGAAAGAGGAGTAAATAAAATATTTTGAGTAAGTTATTATCACCATTCATGGATCATAAATAATTTTTTCAAATACAAACATATTTGGTTTTAGAACAAGCGTGACAAATCGTAATCATTTAATTATAATCAAATGTATAATTTACAGGATATTTCATTATTATGTAGTATATATTATGTACTAAATTGTGGTACTACGTGTATATATATATTGTGTATAATTGTTTAGATAAGACATCACAGTATTCGTCAAATAAAATAAAATAATTCATTTAATTATATTGTTTTTTTACCGACAAATAAAAAGCGAAACACATTTTTTTATTATTAAAATAATTTATCCGACAGTTTCTGACCTGTTCTCCCGCAAAACCAAAAGAAATATCACACCACCAAATGTAATATACCAAAAGATATATCGGTTTATCTACACCACCAAATGTAATATACCAAAAGATATATCTGTAATCCGCAATCTTTCTTTGGATTTCATGTCCCACGTTATTTTAAACTTTTCGGTCATAAATTATTTCCACAATCAATTCCATTAATCCACTTACCACAATTTTAATTTGTAATTGTAATTGCAGGAGTCTTTTAGATTTCAAAACCAAATCCGTGGAAAAAGAAAAAGTTAGATTGGTATTGGAACAGGAGTACAGAAAACTTGGACCAATGTCGTAAGCCGGCAATGAATATGTGCAATGTCTGTGACTCCCTAATATCGAAGAATCCTTCGCCATTTTAGTTTTCCTGAGATATCCAGTCTGGTTCTTTTGTGTACATTCATTGTGTTGTGCATGACCCAAGAACCTTACAAGAACGTTGGTTGGAATGTTTTATTTAACAGTTATGGAAAAGGGTAAAGTTACCTACATTACAAAAACTAATTCTTCTTCTTTTCAATGACTCATGATTGAAGGGTTCTACTCGTTCTTCAGTTACATCGTGACCGCACAGCCTGCATTATTTGTCACATTTTTGGTGATGTTGTGGCCGGCCCGTAATCCATTCAATCGTCAAGACGAAATTTTCAAGAGAGAAGGTATTCATGCTCCTTTTCAAGATTTTGTACACTAATAAAACCAAATATATTAGTATATTAATTATTTATATATATCTTTTAATAATAATTTTTAAAACATAAACCCATTTCAACCGGGGTGGCCAGACTGTCTTGCCAGGACAATTCTGACACCTAATGGAATTAAAGCTATTTTATCAAGGACTGTTTACAGTGTTTCATTTCAACTTGTTAAGTAATTTATGTTTTTATTGCAATTATTACTAGGACAAAACATTTTTAAAATGTGTCTGTATTTCGTGAGTTTATTCTTGAGTATTTATTGTTTATATCACAAAGTATTTACATACATAGTACTCCTGTATTTGGTAGTTTATAGGTATTACATTTAAGTGAGTTTATATTCTATGAGATTATTCTAATAGTAATAATAAGTTTATCAGGTTTGTTTCTTCAGATAGTATATATTAGTCGGCACTTTGATCTAAAATAGTCAGGTATGGATGCTATCTGGGTCCTCCAACAATACCTAGTTTAGTCTACCAAAAAATTGTCTTAGATCGACCAACGATAAAAAATCTATACAGATTACTTCAGGCTGACATTTTTTCAAAATGCACAAAAATATTCCAAGAAATCTAGGGCACTTGATCTTGGGCCACAAAAACCTTACCAACAATTAACGGAATACGACAAAGAAATACCAGAAATACTACAAAATAATAACTATAACACCAAAAAGCTATAAAATTCAAGAGTATTATGTAGGTGAATACCCAGTAAATGTTCGAAAATAAACCCATGAAATAAAAACTGACAAATACGAATTACTACAAATAATTCCAACAATAATAAATATTTATACAATCTAACGATTAGATGCGAAATAAAAAGTGCACAATCCTTATAAAATAGTTTTCATGTAATCTGCTGAAATTTACCTTCTCATGCAACAGAACATAAAATGGTCGAACATTTTATCTTATTTAGCACCGGGTCAGTTGATTTAGAAATCGTCTAAATCTATTGTAATTGTCATGGCAAGGCAGTCTTGCCACCCGGGTTCAAATGGTTAAATAATGTTAATTTAAATTTATTGGTGTTATACTATAAGATTTGGAGAGTTACAAGTTTCAACAATTTCTAGAAATAGTTGACATTATAATAAAACTATTCTTGAATGCGTTCTGTAATGTTTCTATCAGGTAGTGGGCAATTAATTACTTGGAAAGAAGTTCAAAATCGGTTACCTTGGGGCATCTTATTGTTGATTGGAGGTGGAATGGCGATGGCGAAAGCAAGCAATGTGAGTAAAATCAATTTGAAGTCTAAGAATTGTAGAAATAATGGTGGTTGTATCCAGCTTGATTGGTTTACTTCAGACTGATTTTTTAAAAAAAGTCTTTCATATGTTGAGGTGGCATTGAAATGTTTGTCCCATAATTACTCATTCTTAATAAAAGTTCGCTCCATGTTTTTCAGACTCTGTTGTTTCGTCATAACTAAAGCCACTTAATATATCTTTAAATAGAAGTTATGAAGTTAGAAAAATTAGGTGAAAATCTTTCGTACGTATCTGCCCTAAACATAGAAAGACGTCTGCAGTTTTACCAGGAACATCCACAGCTTTCTTAGACGAAGATCTACAGACGTGATCAACATCACCGCATATTTACCAACACCCAACAAGTCATGTTCCAGAGACGCACCTGGTGGAAAAGTTGAGTTTTGGCCAGATGCAGAGCATCGACAATACGAAGGGAACTGGAAGGATTTCATCAACGCGGTAATCCTTACTGGAAGGATTTCAGTTGCGATGATGCTTTTTTCTGCCATACGCTGGATCATGCTGGATCACGCTAAAAAATTGATTCCACCTATTTCAAATAGACAATGGAGACCTGAAATCGTTAACAATCTCGAAGCTTCTATTGCTGAAGAAATGGCTCGCCATTCAACAGTCGAGCTACAAATGCAACATCCTCAACATCCAGATGTCTTAGATGAAGGAATTTTCAAAGTTTTGGCTTGTAAAATTGACTGAAAAACCCCTCAAAAAGGCATGAAGTACAGAAAGCCGAATGATTCGTGGATGTATTCAACATCAAACTTGTGTTCATGCTCAAATTGTTGACTGTCATGGTGGTAACAGATTAGTTCCTTTCGGGTTTATTTCATTTTGTCTCATAATAAATAATTTGTTTAATATTATATTTATTTCCGATGCAGCCGTACTTTTCACTCAGACGGTAACCACAATGTTGCAGTAATCAATGACCGTAAATTCTACATATATACTTTAAATTTGTGTAGATATCTGGTCTGTCTCAACTTATCGGAAACAGTCTGTCCATTCTTGGAGATATGCCACTGCCAATACTCGTCTATGTAATCACAGTTGGAACCGCATTAATAACAGAGTTTACCTCAAACAGTGCCACTGCCAGTATCATCATTCCGATAATATTTTATCTTGTGAGTCAGGATAATTGATTCAATAATAATAACAATAAAGTAGCTTTATTTCATGTATGTTGCAAATATGAACATAAAAAATAAAATAAATGAATACAAAAAATTTTGTCAAAGAGAAAAGAAAATTTTAAATTAAGAAAATAATTACTTAGTTTAATTAATTAAATTAATATCTTTAATTAGTAAGAATAATTTTAAATATAATTGTAAATATAAAATATGAGAATTATTGGTGTGCAGTAGTTTATATTTTATTATATAAGGCAAGGTTTATCGTTATTTGATTAATTCAAAAGAGACTGAGGAATGAAACTTTGTTTATATTGAGTGTCCTTATGTAAATGTTTAGTATACCCTTTCTAGAGGTTGATCGATCTCCTAGATCTATTTTTCGCGATATATTTGTGCAGAGATGAGTCTCATTAGCCACAACTTTTGTTACCATAGATATAAAACGGATTAGGTAATTGTTATTTAGTATTATAATGAGTTCATTTGGACGTATAGAATTGAAACAATCGAGGGTTTGTTAACGCGTAATTATTTTCTGTAAACATTTTAGTATATTGATGAATATTTATCAATAATTTCTATCGCATATTGGTTGTAATCTTTAATATTAAAGGTAATATCTACTTTCAGACCTCGTGTATCAATGTAAACCCCCTTCTAATCAGTCTGCCTTGCATTGTCGGGTGTTCTTTGGCCTTCTGCTTACCGATAGCTACCCCACCGAATGCAATAGTGTTTGCCAGGGGCTATCTCAAAGTTATGGATATGGTAAATAAATTTATCTAATCGACAACTAAATTATTTTCTTCTACATTACTAATTAAATTATTTTCAGGTTAAGTCCGGATTAATTCTAAATTTTATAACAACCTTCGTGGTCACGGTAGCAACATTGACATACGGAGCAGCCATCTTTGATCTTTACACAATACCGCCGTGGCAAAAAGATGTATGTAATGCTACGGAGTCTGTCTACAATTTAACTGTGCCCAACTAATCATTATTGATCGTAACTTATCCTAATTGATCTTAACTTATCTTAACTTATCCTAATTGATCTTATTTCATCTTTATTGATCTAACTGATTGTATATAATCTTGTGTTTTATTAAAATTGAACCTTTAAAATCATTTTTGAAACATTTATTAAAAATAATTTCTATTTTATCAGTAAATTAGGTTTAATTGAATGTTATAACCAAAAGTGACTAAAGTGTGTATAATGCAAAATCATAAATATAATTCATATAAACAGGTTACAAAATGTGCTTTCAAAATTGATTATATTTATATTTTTATCATTTCATATACTTCATTCAAACGTTTAAACAATTTAGTCAAATTTGTTCAAAAATTTAGTAAGCATGCAATGTAACAATTATTTTTTATTAAACACAGTAGAGACAATTAAGCTATTGAACTTTTGAATTAAATAGAAAACAACATTTGAAATTTTTTGTGTAATATTTGGTTTTAAAAGTAGACTTTGTTTATAATTCCTGAATTATATCATTTTGTAATATTGTCTGTATAAAAGTTTACGAGGGAAATATGGATCGAGGGTTTAATTGACCTCACATTTGACTGTTGAATACATTCATACGACCCCGCACCCTGGATCGGAGGTAGGAGATATCATTATCATGAATGAGGCGCATGTTTTAAGCATGTAATCATATCGCGGAATAATTGTTTTCTATGCAGCCCTTGTTTAGATAAAGCCTGCAGCAGTCTGCAATTGTGGAATCCAGCGAATTAATGGAGACAATTTTGACATGTATTGACGTAATCACATTCTCATCTCATGAAATATCTCACATTGTCATCTCATCAAGTATCTCGCATTATCATCTCATCAAGTATCTCACATTAATCTCATGAAGTATCTCACATTCTCATCTCATCAAGTATCTCACATTAATCTCATGAAATATCTCACATTAATCTCATGAAGTATCTCACATTAATCTCATGAAATATCTCACATTATCATCTCGTGAAGTATCTCACATTCTCATTTCATCAAGTATCTCACATTCTCATCTCGTGAACTTTTGAGCAGAATTCTATAATTTCAAGCGGTGTCAATAATTGATTTTCTACTGTTTCATAAAACCCGCTATGATAATTAAATATAACTTATTGTAGATTACTACCTTGCACGTATAAAATTACTATCGCCAGATTGATAAGTTAGAAGTACATTGACAGTAAGTGATAATGATAACCTCTTAATCAGGCCGATTGTTGACATATCAAGACGCAGAATTGGTTGTAGCTTCGATAAATCAATACTTTTAAAGGTAGATGACATCTGCAACTACGAACTTTGTTCCGATAATTCATTTGGCTTAATTTACTGTCTCTAAACGATATAAATGAACTTGCTAATCTAGCCACATTCATTCCATCGCTGATCAACTTCCAATCATGGCATCACCGAAAGTGTTGCTGTTTTTCCAATTATTGTTTTGTTTCGCGCAGTTGACTTTGACATTAGAAAATGGTCTGGCGCGAACCCCTCCTATGGGATGGATGACTTGGGAACGTTTCAGATGCAATATAGACTGCGTCAACTTCCCTGCCGATTGTATAGGGGAGCGTTTGATCAAGGAGACCGCCGACCGGATGTCTGCTGATGGTTACCTGAAAGCTGGTTATCAGTACATCACCGTCGATGACTGCTGGATGTCCAAAGAACGGACAGCAGAAGGGAAATTGCAGGCTGATCCCAAACGTTTTCCCAATGGTATGAAGGCTGTGGCGGACTACGTTCATTCGAAAGGCCTCAAATTCGGGATTTATGAAGATTTTGGGACGAAGACGTGCGGCGGCTATCCGGGATCGGAGTTCTACTTAGAAACCGACGCCAATACCTTCGCTTCGTGGGGCGTGGATCTTGTTAAATTCGACGGGTGCTACAGTAGTGTTGATCAGCAAGTGGAAGGTTACGAAGTTTTTGGTTTCTTCCTGAATAAAACTGGACGACCGATGGTGTACTCGTGCAGCTGGCCGGCCTATCAGTACGGAAAGCCGACCATGGACTCGGTTTCATTAATCAAAACTTGCAATATGTGGCGAATCTTCGGAGACATACAGGACTCTTGGGATTCCGTCCTTTCTATAATCCACGAATACAGAAGCAACAAGTACAACTTTCAGAGCTGGGCGGGCCCTGGGCATTGGAACGACCCCGACATGCTGATCATAGGGGATTTCGGGCTCTCTTACGAGCAAGAGCGAGCTCAAATGGCGATGTGGGCGATGTTTGCATCTCCCTTAATTATGTCCGTGGACTTACGAAAGATATCAAATGAATCCAGAGCTCTTCTGCAGAATTCCAGACTCATTGCTATCAACCAGGATCCGATCGGACAGCAGGCTCAACTGGTGACAATGCAAGGATCCATTATGATCTGGAGTCGAAAGCTGGCAGGAGAAATGGCCGTCGCTTTTCTTAACAAAGGTACTGGAGGTACTCCTTCAAGGCTTTTGTACAAGCTCCCAACACCCACGAAACAGTACACGGTGACGGAAGCTTTCACTGGAACTGTTGTCGGAAAATACGCAGCCCAAACGGAGATACCAGTTGTGGTCAATCCAACCGGGGTTGTGCTGTACTTAATTACATAACTTTATTACTAAATTAATTTAATTAATTTTACAAAAACAGTTTGATTAAATCATGTAATTTTTATATATTGTTCTGCATTGTAATTTAATTTCTTTATACATCAGTCCAGCATAAAACATTAATTTAATTCAAGTTTGCTATTTAAAATATTGGTGTTTTACATGTTTTAACTTCACAATTTACATTATTTTCCTAAATATTTGGCTACCTATGTTGTTCTACATATTCATAGTAAGTTGAAATGATTCTTAATTAACAAAATGCTATTATAAATTACTAAAACCATAGTATTATACAAAATAGAAAGAGATCAAAGAATATTTAATAATTCACAAATATATTGTGAAAAATATGGCGGAAAAGAGAAGTAAAATATTAAAATTATATATTTTATGGAAGAACAAATCTCATACTTGAGATTTCATTGGTATTTTACTTTCAAAAATGACATAACCTCATGTTCGAAAATATAGTTTTGTCCACCTCTAGATGTCCCAATGGTTTCTGAATGACTTGTCTTTAACTCGTGCCATCGACGCTTGTATTTTATTCCATCTAAAAAAAGACTTGCTTAGTGCTTCCCAAGCTTCCAGATTCCTCGACAGAAAACAAGATAGACTTACTCTATACTTGTTGAATGACTTCGTTGACGAGGTTTTCAATGGATCATCCTTCATATCAATTGTCCCATATTCTGGACTGATGTTATGTCAACAGTCGACGCTATGTTCATCTACGGATTTCAAGTGTACAGTGTGTTACTAAATATACAGCCATTATTAAAATTTATTTTAAACATTATGCTGGGGATATAAACAGTATGAGTCGATTGCATAAAACGGAATCAGCTGCTGCCGGTAGTAACTCGAGGAAAATCAATAAATATGTACTTTAATACCCGTAGCAGTTACTACTAGGTAGTGAATTCAGTTGCATAAAGCTGTATTAGCTGCTATTAGTATTGTAACAAATACTTGGCGTAATTTACCAATTAAAATTCGTTTAAAGTTTAAAAAATTGTTTAGTTCTCAATATAGAATTGTTTTATATTGATAAGAACATTGATAGCTATAAAAAAAATGATAACGCTTTTCATTTGAGAGAAAAATTATTTTATTAGACATAAAATAATTTGTGAGAAATTTTTATAAATTTTAAAACTAAATATAAAAAAACGTTCAATAACACCTTGTTATATGTACGCCACTTTTTCCAACGCTGACATGAAATTTAAATCTAAATAATCGAGGTACACCTTCCCTTTTAGTAGCAGACCATGCAATTACCGTAGAAAGCTATTACAATTTACCACTTTATGCAACCGACTTTATGTTATTGATTATAATCTTGAAAATCTTCCAAATTTAGTACGAATATAAATTTTCTGATAAAGTGAAGCTGATTAATTTTTGAAATTCTAAATATTTAATTCTAAATATTAATTAATCAGATTATAGAAACTAAACGTTTTTCGGAAAATCTATTTTGTATTAGAAAATAAGCAAAAATGAATTTCAAAAGTCATTTAAATAAAAAAAAATTATTAAAGTCACATTTCCAAAACTATTTCACACTCTAAATAGTCATAATCACAAATTAATCTTTTATCACAATATTTCAAATAAAAGCCATTTTGAGTTAGCTTAATATAAATTCAATATAAAAAGTAATTTTAGTTTAAATTTTGATTAACTTTATGAATATTGTTGTTGATTGGTATGAATATTGTTGTTGATTGGTATGAATATTGTTGTTGATTGGTATGAATATTGTTGTTGATTGGTATGAATATTGTTGTTGATTGGTATGAATATTGTTGTTGATTGGTATGAATATTGTTGTTGATTGGTATGAATATTG
>JAUZNC010022188.1:0-11833 GCA_034780395.1 Vannuccia rotundouncinata
TGATATTAATAAGCCGTTGTTGATTTGACATTAATCAATATATGAAGTGAACTGCCGTTCATCTAACTGTTATTTCGCTGTTAAATGCTAAAATTCGGACTTGAATTGAGTTTGTCAATGAAAATTTTAATTAACGCATTTAACTTGAATGTGCCGCTATTGTTCTGAATTTTGTCGTTGATGGCTGATAAAACCTGTATAAAATTTTTAATTTATAAAGTTCTATAATTAATACCTATTTTAAAACTGGAATGCACAAAAATAGAGTCATAGTCTCCATTTTCGAATGCTTTTGTTCGTTTTATGAAACAATTTTCATAACGCCGACATTTCACAATTTTTAGATGTTGATCATATTCCAAAAATCAAGCCTGAAGATCCTACACATAACATTTCTCTTATTTTTTTGTTTGATAGGGAGTCTCAATTAAGCGGAATTCAATAACTTCATCAGTTAACTACTATACGTTGACTTGTTTGAACTAGAGCTTCATATATCTTAATTACATATCGGTCAACTTTGCATGTGTGTAAAAGTAGTATGGAATGAGTCTTTCTTCCACATACAATTATACTTGATTTTGTTTAGTCGAGAAATCTGTCCACGAAGTAAATCAGAATCAATTATTTTTCGTCGAATTAGAATTAACAAATTTACATTGCTGACTGTCTCTGATTTATTCCTGCTTTATAGTTCTGTGATGGACAATGATATGAATAGCATCATCGAGGAAACGATTTTCTGTAAAAATTCATATCTAACTATGAATTACAAAGTAAACACCGAAACTGTATTAATGGACTATCTCCCTATTGTATTCATCGATTAATGAATTCACTATTAATGTATTATCTCCCAATAAATAAAAATTTTATTGTCTAAAATATTATACTTTAAATACTTCTTTACTATTCATAAAAGTTATTGAATGATATTTATTATTTGTAATACTTAATGGGAGGTAATTCTCATATAAAAGGAATTAACCAAATTCAGAATTTATTAGAATATGCAATTGTGTATTTCTCAACGTTCCGGTTCTGGTTTTAAATTGTGCATTGTTTTAACGGATACTTAATTATAATTAAATAAAAGGCAAAGATATTTAATATAAACTACATTAGTTATAAGATGTTTCCATGTTATCAAAAAAATCAATTTTTAAATGCCGAGTAAAATTTGTTGAATTCAGCCTTATCCTATGAGTATTCCTCAGCTCATTATAGGATGGGCAAAAGTCTACAAATTATACCTTTAAAGAGTTTAAAAGAAGTGTGTAGTTATACCACCATTTCAAAGATTAGTGTAAATCAGTCAATGCAGGAAGTCTACCCACTTACGTGTTTTCTTAAGTTGGAAACTAAATATCATCGATCTATATTTTGAATATTTATTCAGAAGCTATGCCAAGCTGCTCGAAAATCGGCAATTACTGAGAAAACTTACAATTTACATCCGTAACACATATTTCCGAGTGAACGTCATCGATAGTGAGTATAGTAGACGTTTTCTAGAATAATCCCCATTGTATTAAAAGCTATATTTTCAGAGTTTGAAGAGACAATAGCAGACAAGATTGTAAAAGGTCGATAATATTTATGTTTCAAGAGTTGGTCATGGGTAGAGAATTTACTTGTGTCTCTACTTGTTTGCATGGTAACACATTATAAGAGTAAAACATTGAAAAGTAAACATTGCCAACATTAATGTTTAATATTACAGAATAACCTCCCACTGCAAATTAAGTGAGAGAGTCTAATAAGTATAGAAGTATGAATGAATAAGAACATCAGGAAATAGAATTCATTATGTGACGCAATAGCTAATCAATATAATGGATACACACACTATATTGTATTTATTTACCAGATTTCGGGATCAGTTTAAAAGACATCCCTATTAATAGTATGAAGCATTTTCAGTTCGCTATAAGTTAGTATACTCAAAGGTGTCTTTGGTTACAGCTATGGACCAAAAGGTTAGTTTCTCACAAATATGTAATCTCTCCAGTTCAAAACTTATTGACCCCCCCTCCCACACGAAAAATTGGCGCAAATATCAACAAACTCTCCACTCCCAAAAAACATCTGACCGACAGATAAAAAATTGGAAATACTTTTCAATTTTATTCATTACCTCCGTTACATTGCAAATGAGAACAATAGTTTTAACTAAACTACAATTTATTGATTTGAAATGTGCACATTTATATGGAAAGTAAAAAAACAATTTATTAAACAATCTTAGAAAATATTAATTTTTAGCAGATTATATAAAACCAATATAACAGATAAACGTTTGATTAAACAAAATGACTGACAACATTATACATTATGGAAAGGTATTTTGTATACGCAATTTCTTACAGCTAGCTAGCTCTTAATAATGATATTTACTTGCTGGTAAATTAGCATAATAAGAAGTTTCAATTGAGTTTGGATTGGAATATACAATGGCAACACGATGCCAAAACCAGTCTTCAACAGCTGTTAATGTGTAAGGATTAATATTCATCATAAATTTGTTTACAAAGAGTTCTTTCCGTGCTGGGTTAGTGATGAATTTAACGTCTTTAATTCCCCAAATGCAGATTAAGCGTACATACTTTCCGCTACAAGGAATTCCTTCTTTATACCAGCCTTTCAAGCGAACGAAGAAGGGATATGTTTTGGGGTTTGTTTTAGATGAACCTGAAATTGAAAAAACTTCCATGTAACATCCTAAATACACAATAAAGTAGACGAGTCCAATAATTTTTAAAAAATGATTAGTTTTCAGATATTAATAATTTTACTTGTTTCTATACGTAGATATTACAGTATAACTTAACTACAACTAAATTAACTTCAAATTAACTAATCAAATTGACGTTTTTTGTCTATCACGCCGCCTAACAATTTTAAATGCATTAAATTGAGATTGCAGATCTATAATATAAAGTATATCATTAATTTCTATGTTGATATATCATAAATTTTCTTACAGAGACATAACAAATTATGTCAATTACGATCGAAATCTTTTGGAAATGTACAATTAAAATATCTATCGATATTTATAGTTTTGTTAATACAAGTTTAATATACAAAAATTCCAACAATTTCGATAGGATAATCTTTTATATGATAATTTTTGTAATTCATTGATAAATAATGAATATTTGAAATGTACTTTTTAACTTAATAAATTAGTTCAATTTTTGGCACAAATAAAATAATTGAATGAATGACTGCAAAAATATGTTTAAGTACCTATTGTAGCACCGGGTGTTCGAAAATGAGAATTGTGATTCAGTGTGGAGAAGTATGTCTCATCTGGAACTTTGGTTTGTTTTAAATATCGAAGTAAGTCCAGAGAACGTTGATCATGGAGCATGAAATCCACAAACTTTCTTACCACCACGATGTGAACAGCTCCCTTCCAAAGTTCAACATTATTCAGTGGTAGTGAAGTCCTTTTTGGTATTCGATACGCCTGCATTCTAAAAAAGTATTATATTGTTATAATTAATGTAAATATATTGATATGAATTAAAATTTTGATTGACATATTATGGAGATATGCAACTAATTCAAAGCCTCAAATATAACAGATAAAACTTTTATATGTTTTTTCCTCTCAAATGTTACGTATTTTATTATTCTTATGAATTTTATATACACCCTAATAAACCGCAAATACCTGTCACAAGACATGACAAGAAAGTTCAGATAAAACGTTTTCTTTTTCAGACAGCATTCCCCGGATCCTCCACATTTCCTGATCATAAGGAGCTATAACATGAGCCTGTGAGAGAATTGGTCCCGAAAAATTCAAATGCTGAATTTCAAACATTACATCACAAAAAAGAAAACCTCCCATTGGATTCTCCTATAGTTGTAAAACATCTACGTTTACGTTATCCACATCAGACGAATCTTCAATCTGCAATTTCTCTGATATTAATGGTTTTTCCAAGCCAAAATTTGAACATCATATTGACGTTTCAAATAAAAAATTAAACTCAGCTTTGATTTACCTTAGCTTAAATCCTCTATTTATATCCAACATGATTATGAACTATTTACTATATTAGGTCAACTACAAAATATACTTTCCGAATGTCAGTTAAGATTTGTAAATGCTAGCAGCATTTGTGCTTGAATTAGAAGATGGCTGGAACCCTCTTATAGTCAGCATAATGTCATTGTTATAATCCGCTAAACATTAGCTTGGACTCAGGAAGCAATTTAGCGTCCAGCGTCACATGTTTCCTAATTTATTGTAATGTTAGAATATCGAGGGGCATAGTTTGTGGAGCTTGCAAA
The DNA here is from genome assembly GCA_034780395.1 of Vannuccia rotundouncinata. Classification (NCBI taxonomy): domain Eukaryota; kingdom Metazoa; phylum Platyhelminthes; order Proseriata; family Coelogynoporidae; genus Vannuccia; species Vannuccia rotundouncinata. The sequence goes on from JAUZNC010022188.1 coordinate 4,309, forward strand.
TAAAATAACTTGTAACGAAGCATTTCGGCGTGGTTTTCAAAGTTTTTTTAGCAATAAAATAGTCGTAAATTTCAGAGAACTGATGGAGGATTTGATCAAACATTGCCACATTTTTTTGTTGTGCAATGTCTCACAATGTTGTGAGTGTGAATCAAGATATGAAGAGAATGAGGAAATGATTTCAGGAAGAGGAAGTACGTGTAGGACGATTGACTACTAGGGTGTTTCCTTGTTTAATTCAAAAATAAACATAAAGGTAAAACGTGGGTGCTTTTAGCTTATAGCTTATTAGCTTATATAAATACTATAAAATTTTCTTACCTAACTTTTCTGCATAGCAATGTTATTGTAATATATTTGTATACAATAATTATAACTATATTTATATAAAAAAATTATATTTTGTTACCAATTAAAATTTCATAAATAATAGCATCAAAAGTCGTGTATAAAAATCTTGAATTAAAAAAATTATATACCTGAAGAGGAAATGGAAGCAAGAACTTGATATACAATTTTTGCAAACAGCAACATTCAATTATTATATGCAGCACATATTAAAAAATTTCTATTTATTTTATGTTAAAAATAAAATTAATTCATCAAAACTCACGGAACTTTTTCAATATTATTGCTTCCATTCATTGCTTTGAGGATTCGAACAAGTTCCAGATTAGTTTTAAGAGGCCATTCTTGACCAGTCAAGTTTATGAAATATCGCCACTTGGAGAACCGATTAAATAGTTCTCTCATGCAGAGTACGTCGGCTTCAAGAACAGAATACTTCGCATGAACAACATTAATTCTATTGAGAGGTATTATTACATTCTGATTGAAAAACAGTTTTGACCAGGCACGAACTATATCCCAATTTTGTTTGGATACTTTTTTGTCCACATGAATGCAATAATAATTACTCGGTCGATAAATTGCACGAAGTAGACGAAATGACTGTTGAATATCACGATAAACCATGATGGAATATGCAATTGGAAATTGTTTTTCTTCTGGTAATGCAGTAAGAACAAACTTCCGTACATTGTAAAATGTTTGGTTAATAGAAGAGGCGTTTGGTTCTTCATTATTCATGAAAGTGTCGACAAAAAATGGGAAAATCAATTTGCATAGCCCCACTAACATAATGATAAACAAAATATTCGATAGTTTTTTGGCCATTGGGAAATACAAGAAAAGGCAACTGTGAGGTGAAATCCGCTTTCTTCTTCTTAATGCAACATTTTTCTATTACGATATAATTGTTAGGAAAAATATTTTCTTTTGTTACCCGACCAATCAAATGATTACAGATATAGAGCAGATAGGTAAAACACTTTAATTAGATAAATTAGATCAATTTTGTAATGATGTACTTATAGCTAAGGAATTATTGCGACAGAAATTTAACGGTTCATAAATTAATAATTTAAGGGAGATTTTTGGGATGTTTTTTAATTTAAAGTTACAGTGTCTAAAGGTAATAGGCGATAGCTCTGAGTTTTGCATGTCTGTTCTCTTTGGAGGATAGCTGACAATAGGGTCGTTTTGCAATTCTGTTACTCTAGAACTATTTAAACCGTAATAACAAAACTCGCAATGTAAACATTCTCAATAAACAAAAATATTGTGTTAAAATATTTAGTTAATCCGACAAAGAATTAAAAAGTTACAACTCTTTCAATCGTGATTTTTTGTAACAATTCTTCCTATATTCATCTTATTTTTATCCTTCAACACCAATAAGTACTCTAAAGCATTGTTTCATCAACATTTTTTAACATGTCAGTCATGTGCGACCATATTAACGCTCATAAATATCTGAATATTTCCTATTAATGTGCGGATTCCACATTTTAACAATTTTTTTTAGACTGTATTTAAACCTACGGTAGTAGGTTGCTAAATTAGCTCAATGTTTAAGAAGTTGGGGGCAACCTACGCACTGTAGGTATTATAGGATAAGCACAAACTATGCATTTTTGACATGTCATCATAATGAACTGTAAGAGTTGTTGACATAATTTTTTATGCGTTGGATAGCGCCGTCGCAACTCTATCAGTATTCCACATTTCACTTTGATATCTTTTATAGATCTTTAGTTATAGACAGCAAATAATCGCCATTTTTCGTAATTTTTCATCCTCTTTTTCTTCAGACCCAATCCCTACCCCTAAACTTTAACCGATTTTCATAATTTTTTCAATAAATATTACAAAGTTGGATGAATTTAAATTAAATAAAATGAAATAAAAACATACATTTATTGAGCTTTTGATCTAAAATTGGTGGTAAAACAATAAATTTAAAGCTTTTTTTAACATTACAAACGTACTCATTGAAAACTATACCATCAAAATACTTCAAATTCGAGGTTTACATAAAAAGGAATGAGTTACATGGATTGTGAAATTTTCAATTTCGTTACTATTACCATTACTAAGATATATCAGCTTAAGTATTCTAAAATTGAAAGCCATTTCTACATTTCTAAGCACGGTGACCTATTTTATCAACTGATATAAATTTAGAGAGAAACTATATAATGGTCCATTTGGTCAAATAAGAACATGTTTGCCAGTTTACTGTTCATTGTCATAAAAATCTATCGATTTTCTATACGCGCAAGACACGAGTGTGTTGTAAATGACTGTAAATATGTACATCTAAATTCCGTTGGTTTAAAAAATCAATTATTATTACTATTCTTTGTGTTGTACTTGAATTTACTATCATTTTATTCAACTTGAATTTGCATTACGTTGTTTTTAAAATATAGAACACTAATAAAATTAATAATGAATGCAGCAAAAAGTGTGATATTATTTTTAAAGGCAAAAAGTGTGTTAGCTCATTCCATAAAAGAATTGATATGGTAACATAATGTTTGCTCTGAAACGAAATTGTATTAACAAATATTTTGAGATAACCACATTTTTAATGATAAATACCTACTAAACTCCATTTTAAAAAGTTATTGAAAGATGTACTATTATTGACTTTACAAAAATAGTAAATAAATACAAAACAAAACGAATTAATATGGGTATTTTGTGGGTTCTTGACAAAAGATTATCATTAAAAACTTTGCTGTCTTAAAATATTTTCTAATACAATTTCGTTTCAGAGCTAACATTATGTTACCGGTAGTATATCAATTCTTTTGTGAAACGAGCTAACTCACTTTTTGCCTTTTTTCTTTTAAAAATAACAGAAATTTAGAATCAAATGTTGAAAGATAGTATCTCATTTTATTGTTCAATTTCCAAAGTCATTAAGTTTCTAAAGTCACGTTCTATTTTTTATGAATACAAATTAATCCATATTATATTGATAATTTCCTCAATGTTTTCTCACAACTGTCTTCACTTTCAGAAATATAATCAATAACTTTTTACATACATACAAAAAGTTTTAACGGTAGAATTGTCTCCATGCTATTTATACTGTCATTCACCTTTACAATAGGAGTGAGCGACTATTAAAATGCATGAGAGGACATAAACAATGAATTTATGGCATTGTAAAACACGAATAAATGACTGAATGAATTATAATACAAGATTAATAATAAGAAAGTTAAAAATATGAAAATTTAGTATTATTCTTGAATTTATAAATAAATTGTTTAGTCTTATGATGTTCACATATTTTCGGCCTTATTTAATTTAAATTTTACTTATTTGCTGATATTAAAACAATATACGAAAAATGTTTAGCCTATAGTTTGAATTCATTTGTATAGTTGCTAGACCGTTCGCAAAAAGTATAAAATCCAACGGTGAACAACACATATTTACCTATAGCGCACAAAATCGATCAAGAATATCCAAATGGTGATTTTCAGATCCAAACTTTTTTGGGTGATGAAAATTGTAAATAGTCAAAGGTTGTAATTAAGATATATTTTCCAAGAATGTGAGAACTTGATTCGTGAATTAAGGTTGTGAAAGTTTTATTTAATTGTTTAGAGAGAATAAATTAGGTAATTTGTTCCATAGATTTTTATAAATTTAATTAAATATCACTATTATATTTAGGGAAGACAATAAGATACCTAGGTAATTTTATTAAATAAAATATAACTTTTTTTAGAATTACCAACTGTCTGTTCGATATTTACTTTTTAGTTTTTTTAAACCAAATATATTTGATATAAACAGATCAAAATGGACTATACCGAGGGACACCATATTCAAATGGGCTAACAAGACATTCAACGTCTCTATTTCTATAACTATTCTTCTATCTGCCAAGTTACCCCGTAATATATTTACAAGGGAATATCCATAAAAAGTTTTTTAAACGTGAAGACAACGATTATCTAAAGTTTTTCTAGTGTTTAATCATTCGTAGCTGCCCATTGTACTTCAACGGTCAAGTTTCACAATTGAACGTCAAGCACTCTGTCTTTAGAATTCATTTTTTGATTTCGTTGAGGGTGATTCTATATTTTTATTTTGTTCACTATCAGGAATAACTAAACATATTGAAAAACTATGTAAAAAATCTATTGACTTATCGTCCAACTCTTTGTGTCCATCGCTCCTTATTTGAAGTTCTAATCATGATTAAAATTAAGAAACAATATAAGGTTGCAGCCGTATGGTTTGTTACAAGGTAGGTAATGTATACCTGTACCTATTAAATCTATTTAGTTAAGTAAGATTTATACACACGATAACCTTGTAGTGATATTATGTACGCCACTGCATTGAGTGTGCGAAAATCAAAATCATTTGCAACACGCAAATAAATATTGCAAATGATAACATTTTGGATCTCTATCAATTCCAGTTTTCTAATGCTGCTTGTAGGTAGGTATATAGTTACATAACTGTGTATATTGCTCGGGTTTCATTACTTGATAAAAGTAAGTGCACAAAGGCGTAGTTCACAAGATATATTTCGGAACATATACGAAATTATAAATTCTAAATATCAACTTTAATATATTATTGAAAATTCTGCTTATTATTCAAAATATATATTTATATTAGTAGTAACATAAAAATCAGCTGCATTCCATATCTAGAAAATAGTTTATTGTTTTTAATATTTCACTCTTTTGCGTTTTGCATATCTTTTTTATAAACTTAATTATGTTCATTCACAATATTTATTTGCGTGTTTTAAGAGATATGCAACACTCAAAAGAGTGGCGTGCATTGTATCACTTGCAAGACTACCGTGTAACAATATATTTTAACAGAACCTTAAAACGGTTAACTATATAGCTGCAGATGATAATCGTCGGACCTCGATCAGCTATCTTTGATATCATTAATATCTTATTAATATTTAATGAGCATAAAATAAATACAAATGGCGTGTACAACAACTCTACAATGGTGAAATATTTAGAAATGCATTCATAAAAAAAGAGATGCTTTTAGCCAGCACCCAGATATTATCTATTTACCAAAATCAAAAATCTAATTCTTCAATTCCTGATCCCCATTTTAATTATAAAGTTCCGATTAGTATTATTCACATTATAATGTTCAAAAAATGTGATTTTAAAAAATGAAATAGTTTTTCGGTAATAGTATCTAATTTTATAAACAAATCTAATTACATTTTCACTATGCAATGTGAATCTGTTCTTAATTTGGATTTATTATGAGAATACACAACATACAATATATACAACTTTTATACTACATATATATGAGAGTATTACAAGAATAAAAAGGCTTTAAATACATAACTAAGAGCAGAAAGCAGATAGTCTTCAAAACAGTGCAAACTATTTCCACGTATATCAATGTTATTTATGTTTGCTTCGAAACAGAAGTTTGGACTAATATGACTGAATTTTCTAGCATGTATCATTGCGGCATATACCTAAATTTATGTTGGAGAAAGTTAACCCCAGGTCAACAGACCACTTCAAAATCTACAATAAAATTACAATATGTTTAAACGAGAATCCAGAAGACAAAATATACAGGTTATAATGGTAAACATAATCCTGATTGAACTGAATATTGGAATATTATTGATTAACAATGATCGCGTAAACTACTTCTGCTCATTCCAACCTCATGGCCACTTAACCATTATTTCTGATCAGACTAACATGTGCCAAGCAGCTTATTGATTAGTTATTCCTATCCCTCCAGCTCATGTCTGGGGACTACAGAGACTCGGAAATGTCCCTGTTAAGTAAGCAAATTTGGGCAAATACATACTACACTGCATTGATCTATTATTGATCATTTAAATCTAACGATATGTTGTGCTTCCTCGAGTATTTCTTAGTTCTCTTTCCTGAGCACTAAAGCAAGTAGGTACGAAACCAAAATCCCTCTTTTTTTGTATGCTATCTGACGGAATACTTCAATAGGAATCATGCCCTTTTGCAGCAGGCAACAGTCCTTAAGGATACCAAAGAGTCGTAAGTAGCCATAGCAACCGCTTACTTGTAATCCGCTTGAGTTGAAAGATTGAATATATTATATAAGGAGGTATTTGTAGAAAACGTTTATTTATTAGTTTTTATTTAAATGGTGAGTTTGTTTATGAATATGCGTTATTTCTTCTAAAACATTTATATATTAGGACAGAATTTCATTTGAGATCACAAATAAATTTAAAACTCAGTTTAGCCATATATTTCACAACGTAGCGTATCCATATCCTCATATGTGCACTTCATTACAAACTAGCTTCGCTTTTGTTTCGACTGTATATTTTACTTATTTTAATGGATCTAACATATTTTAAAATAAAATTGAATTAATTTTACATATTAATATATTATATAATACTTTACCTTCTATCAAATAATATTGTAATAAATTTTATTAAATAAGTTTTATTGTTGCAGTGACATAATTCATAGTTAAAATTGAAAATAATATTTTCCAAAATATTTCCTAATTTACATTTCCACAATTTTCAGATTTTTTTAATTTTAAGTTATTCAAATCATTTTAATGTTAAGAAATAATTTTCATAATCAATATTTTAAAATATACATACGTCCAATGGTCTAAAAGGTTATGTACCGCATCGTCTCCTCTTCGTTCAACCCTCTGACTATCATGTAATCGATTACATAATCGTAATTGGACAAGTCCCGATTCGCTTACTGTGTTTGTCCCGTTTTGGCAAATTGATAGTGCTCCATGCATTATCACAGATTAATATTATATTGCATATGTTTACATATAAACAATAATAATTACTGTTATAAATAAAAGGATTAATACTCAGTTATCGCTGTTAAATAATAATCACTATATATAGTGTTGATACTTTAAAACACTTACCGAGAAATTGTTGACATTTTACAATATTATATAGACTTATTTTCTTTTGTCATTTCATTAGGTAATAAGACATACTTAATTGATTAACTAGATCTTAGATTACATTATTTGACAATTTTAAATATTTCATTCGATTGACAATTTAAAAAAGCTACAATTAATTCGGATGATTTTCGGTATTTTTATGAGTCACAATGTCACCGCCCAAAATATTTTCTGTTTACATTATCGATTATAAAATGGTAGTTCAGAT
>JAUZNC010022188.1:11933-24212 GCA_034780395.1 Vannuccia rotundouncinata
GTATTTTTATGAGTCACAATGTCACCGCCCAAAATATTTTCTGTTTACATTATCGATTATAAAATGGTAGTTCAGATCTTTTCCCTTTCTGTCAAATCATTCCTTCTAAAAGTCACGAATCAACTCACTAAACGCTCCCCTGGAGCTGAATTTTTAAATAAAATCTGTTTTCAATGCTTCAAACAAAATTCAAAGAAATGGATAACAATTGAAACAATTGATGTGAAAAAAATGTTCAAAACCTTAAATTATTATACCTAATTAAATAAAGTTTGACTACGAGAAGCAAGAAAAATATTTCTATTTTTTAATACTAAAAAAGACTAACATATGAAACTTTAAAATAACTTCAATGAGATTAAATGTAACTACAAGAGATTATTTATTTGTCCTTTCCTAATTTGCAGTAAGCTTGCGCATGGATGGGGGTCAGAGTTGCAACCAAAAGGTTATCGCAAAGGAACTGCCTTACGTTGATTCTGCAACTGGCACTCGAAACCGATGTAAGTAAAAATTGCGTTATTTATAGATTTGAGAAATTGTGTAACACTGTAATTATTAATTGGGGAGATTATGTGTAGCACTACTAGACTGTTATTCGTTTTCTTAAATTTAATTTAATTTAATTTGGTTTGAATTGTATATTGTTATTATTTGCCTCTCTGACAAGCTACGTCATATTAAATATTAATATATACAATACGTATATTCAGAGAGAATTCTTTCAAAATAGAAATTTTGGTTAATTTCTGTTAAAATATTTTAAGCGCATCAATATTACCCTTCAATGATATCCTAAATAAATGTTGAAGATTAAATAATTAATTTAAACTTTTTCTGTTCAGCGTCAAAACTTCAGAGTAATACAATAACAACATAAACATACAAAGGATAACTAGTTTCAGAATTAATCCAGATTTAAACGACATATTTAGTTAATTTGTTTTTGCATAACTTTTTCTATGTGCTTTCTATTAAGCACATTATAATACACTTGAAAATCGACAGTTCATTGTTGTATTTATCAATTGTTGAAAGATGTTTTCATACATTAAGACTGAATTATAATATTTTCCCATATTTAAATCCAGCGCTATAAATCGTTGGGCGTGGTTAGTATTCAATAGTTCTTATTTTATTTATCGAGCGACATTCTAACTTATGGTTACTTAAATGATAAATATAAATATTTAACAGAAAACAATTTTAATAAAAGATAATTTCCTAAAATTCGTGTATAGATAATTCACTAATCGACCCGAATTTATTTCCTATTTCAGTACTTACAAGAGACCCTATCAGTGGTCTTGGAGATTTACCGAGAGAGCACAACCCCTTGAATGGATGTAAACTGCACAGAAGAATGTCTGTTTCCTTCGGAAGTATGTTTACGAGAATTAAAACATTCCAAAATCATGTTATTTAATATAGTTGGAATGTTAATTGAAATAATATTAAACGAATAATTGTTAATATAATGGTTTTGCTTAAACCATTTTGTCGTTTTTTTATGTATTCAAATTTCTTTTCATGGGAAGACGTTGCTTCTATTTTTGCACATTATATATAAAGTGGAATCTGAGACAATGTAAATATTTATAAAACATATTCCTCAAGAATTTATAAAATGTATTAAATTAATAAATTCTTTGATGATTTTTATAAAATAAAAAAGTTGTATTTCCAATTTTAAACTTTACAAAATCTATTTAAAAAGTCTTTATTTTTAAAAATTTGTAATAAATATTTTTGAATTATCTGTTTTAAAGGTTTTTGTTTTTAAATAATTATAACCAATTTACACATAAATTTGGCCAAAAGTAACTTTATATCTTTGTAAGATGAAGTTGACCCGATAAACCTTATTTTTTTATGTTAATCTTTTTTTTTTCTTTTCTTTTATTTACTTCTTTATACATTGCACATAAATTTATATAACATCTTCGCACAGCGACTTCATTAATTCAAAAATAGATAAAACTAATGTGTAGGATATTAAATGCACATAATTAAGATATCTAATTACTTGAAGACATCCATTAAATATAGACTGTTGTTTTTCATTAAATAACTTATTTTTCTAGATTCTACAAATAATCCCATCTTATTGGAGGGCAATAGAGAAGAGTTCAACTGCTTGTTTACCACCAAAAGTTTGGTTTGCAAAAACAGAGAAGGTAATAATTAATGTTTAGTTTTCCAATAAAATATTTTAATTTAATTCATTTGCGATAGCTCTTATTTTATCTTATTATTTTGATTCGCCTGTTCCAAAATAATCAACTGTTTCAAAATCTTTTAGACAGAAATGTGATCACTTTAGCTGGAAACCTAGGAGATGAACTCGATCCAATAAGACCTCATGGAGGTCGGCCAAGAAATGTTCATAAAGCAGACGGTGAGTCTCATCATGCTGAACAATTTTGTGTCCTTATATTAAGTTTTTCATAATCGTAATCCAACTTTACTGTATCCTGCTTTTACGAAGTTATTAATTTAGTCTGATTTGCTAAATAAAGATTAAAAGATTTAAAAGAACTACAATATATTGTATTCAGTTAAAAGTACATTTTAATTAGTTAATTTGATGAAGGAAGGCATGCAATAAACTTTATAAAATTTGTCATCTTCAAAAAAATATATAATTTTTTAAATTGTCTGAATTTATTTCCAACTTTAAAGTTACATTTTTTTGCAAAAAATAAGTTTACACTTTATTCTTTCTTAATTAAAATGTAATAGAAATTTGCCTAATGTTATAATGTTATTGAAATGCTTGGTTTTAAATGAGACTGACTTAAAGTATTTAAAAAGTCAGCTAATGTATAGCTATTTATAATCTACATATTATGTAATATAACTTACTTAAAATATTATATTACTTTATCATTGAAAAAATCCTATTTCCTATTTTCATTTATTTATTGATATATTTATAGATGTTCAACATAATATGGGATGCGTTTCAGAAAACACCTACCTTAAAGTATTTTTTTCCTTTTGAGCAAGAGACGTTTCATTTTGAGTTAGAAAACTTATTTTTTCAAGATTTCTTTTTTAACTTTATTTTAAAAATGTATATGTTTTCTTCATTATTTCCAAATATTGGATCTTTCTGATGTTTATAAAAGCAATTAATTTATGATTTAATAACTAATATATTATGCATTTTACCAAAATTTAAAAGTATTAATCATATATACAAAAAATTATAAATTTATTATAATTTAAAATAAAAATTTTAAATTAAAAATTTTAAATTAAAATTTGAGATTAAATTAAATTTAAACAAATTTTCATAACTTTTTTTCTATAAAAGACATCAACTAGTTTTTTTTGTATTTATGGGATTATGCTGTCTCAATTTTTTTGAAAATACTGTAAGGTAGGTGTTTTCCGAAACGCGTTCAATATATGAAGTAGTATGTGATAATGAATTCTAGCTCATGACTAATCATCCCCACCCCCAAAACCCGCAAAAAATAAATAAATTTATTTGACTTCTACATCTAAAATTATTCAGACAAATTGTTCCCCTTCCCCCACCTTCCACAAGCCAAAATAAACAAATTTTTAATTTGACTTCTAACTCAAAAAATAAGAACAACATTTTTTGACCCCCTCCCCCTTCCAGCCAAAACAATTAATAAATAAATTTGATTTTTAACTCAAATATAATAAGAAAACACATTTTTTCAAACCCCCCTTACCCACGGCTCCCTTTCCAGCCAAAATAAAACATTTTAAACTTCTAACTCAAATTTAACAATAAAAAATTGATATCAATAAGAATTTAAAAAGATAGTATATAAAGAGGTGTGTTACTTATTCTTTCCATTCTATATTTTCACGAGCTCTCTGACAGTTGAACTGCCTTCTCTTAGCAATTTTATTTTATTACTAAAATCGAAGTTCTCAGTCTCTCGACTATCTCTCAACGCTAAAAACTCTCAGTTAATTTCGCTGCAAGCTCTCATTCTCTCAAGGAAGATACCTTTCACGAAATGGTTGGCATCGGAAACAAAACGATTATCGAACAACCATGGTTCCCAATCATGCCCGATAATAAGGTGGAATCACTTTGCATCATAAAATCTTAGGATAAGTCACTCAACTTCATAGATCTCAGATGTGCTGATGAAGCCCAATTTTTTTACAAATCTAAAAATATTTGTCATTGGAAAAGGAATTAGTTATCCTACAAAGCTCGAAATGAACGGAGATAAGTCAAGAGATCAGCTAGCTGGATATATTCACTGAAGCGAGTTTCAAGCTATTACCAAGTGGATAATTACCCAAGACGCTGCGAGATCTCATCAATTCAAATCCGAGTCTTCGCCCCACATTTCCGGTTATTTCTGACGTTTTTTGGAAAAGATTTGACTGAAATGGCAATCCCATGAAGATTATAGTCATTGGTGTCCGACGCCACCAATTCCTGCCCTGCTGCAATGGTATCTATATTGGTCAACATGGTGGCCAGCTTAAACTTATTCATTGTTCAAGTCAGGTACGAATCAATTAAAAGAACCACTGCTTACCACACCTGTCTAAATTCACACGGTACGTTGAGGATGACAATAATGTACAGATGTTTGAGGACCATGTAGAGTTCAACTCACAATAGTCGGGAAACGACTGCCCATCCGCTCCCAAGGAGAAGAAAACAAAGTAGGTGGTCCCCAAAATCAGACTACCATTGACAAACTTATTCCTCGAAACAGCCCAATCCCAGTCGATGGAGTATAAATGATGGAGCACTCCTCCAATTCCTATTTAACTACGAAACATGCAAGTATTGAAACTGTATTTTTAAGAAATCGACCCCACCAATACATAATATCTTCACTGACTAATATCCCAGCCTTTACCTAATGTAGCATTATATTTAAATGATGAGAATAAATGCTGCTGTAATATTTTATAATTATAGTTAATATTATTATTTATGCTATCCAGTTTAATAATTTCCCCTCCATTTCAATAAATTCGTTTTTATTAATCCCATCTTTTTCTATTTGATTGTATATTTTCTAACGAACAATGGGATAGTTAGACTGAGAAAGATAGTTTTATCAATAAAGCATTGTATATTTAATTTTAAAAATATAATCAGTATAATGATCTGCCTGTATTCTGGTAAGAATTGCTAATGTTAATGAAGTATGGTAATAATGCCAAATTCGGAAATATTAATTAATAGAAATTGAGAGGGGCTCCGAAACCTTATTATAAATTTGACTTAAGTTTAAATATAAAAATGTTTGTAAATTTTTTCAAATTAAACAAAATGCAAAACTTACTTTGTTGAGACAAATGAAATTTTCTTGAGAATAATAATGAAATAAGAATCACAGCAATCAATGAAATAACAGCAAGTGTACGACCGTTAAAGAGCTCGTGAAAATGTGGAATGAAATCAGTATATAAGACATCTCGCTATATTCTATTTTCTCGGATATAATGAGTCTCATTTTTTTGTTGAGTTATGAGTTAGAAATAATGAAGATGGAGGGGTCAAATTTTTTATTTTTTTTGAGTTAGAAGTCAAATTTTTCATTTTTAAATTTTTTAGGGGGTGGGGGATGAGTCATGAGCTAAAAGTCACCATCACATACTACTATGTTATTTAATTTTTTGAAATCTTCGATTTCGTTAATTGTGATAATTCGAACAACAACAATATCAAACTAATATAACAAGATATTTTACATATATAATTATCCAATATTTGTTCAAATATAATGTAATATTTTAAAACGAATTTTTCTAACGTTCAAATTCAATATTTCCAACAAGGATTAAAAATGATTTCAATTTTGACGACAGATGATTCCTTATTATACTGATACTAATTGGTTGAAATACAAGCTTATAATGGCAAAAATTTATAATTAAAAAATAGAGAATGTTTAAATTTTATTAGGAATCTGCCCTGGAAAGAGAATGTTCAATTTAGGTAATTTTATATTTTAATTTAATACGACTAATCTTTCTCGGCTTAGAACACTTTATTACTATTATTTCTATAAATATGTGTTAATCACACTATTTCATGCATGAAGACAGATTAAAATCTTATGATAACAATCCAATATTTATATTAAAAAGATAACATTTTATTTTAACACATTTATTTAGAATCTCTTGCTTGCAATGAAATTATTTAAACTTTTTTATTGTGGCGAAAGTTTGATTATAAATTAAATATATATTTATTTAAAAATAATATAATTATTAAATACAATCTCTGTATAACAGCTTATATAAAAATAATTTAAAATATAATTTATTTAATAATTTTACACTAATGACATATATATATATTTATTTATTTATTAACAAACTTTAATTAAATTTTATTTTTTAATGAAAAACTCCAAATTTTTGTCAATAATAAATTTATGAAAGAATATTGGAATTTGCTTTTTTACAGCTAAAGGAATATTTTATAAGTTACTTATACATCTATTGTAAAAAAATAATTTTAATTTTAGCAAAACGAGATCCAATTTCCGGAACTGGCGATTTCGGTCCCAGAGAATGGGATCCTATCTGGGGGTATCAAGGTCAACTTGTTTTAAACCGGCCAATGCAACGTAAATAAAAACATATTTAAAAGCTATTTATATACATGCTGCATTTATAAATTGGCAATTTTGATTTTAGGTATTTATTTTATGTTATTATTTAGTTAAGTCTTTTTATTTGGAGATAATGTTATATATTGTTAAAGCAAATTGTCGAAATATAATAACATGTTATTTTTGTTTATGTATATTCAAAATTAATTATTTTTGATATTTACACAATATTTTAACAAGTATTTTAATTTGAAAAAGAGTAAAGTTACAAAAAATGTTTAAATCTTTATATAATATCTACAATTTTGTTTGTGCAGTAAAACGAGACCCAATCACCCACAACGTTCCCCCTCGAAACATGGGAGATAACATGAAGGGTGCAGGAATGAAGCATTTCACTGGTGACAAAAGTATGTGCGACTTCTTTGTCAACCTTTATCCACGGTTAAATAATCACAAAATTGGATTTGTGTCAACTTTAATTCATTAAATATATCGTTACAATTATGTTTATAAATATTATTTTATTGATTTATTAATTTTCAAAAATTACATTTATTTAAAAATCATAATAAATCGATGATATATTTGAATAATTGATTAAATCATTTATTATTTGAATTTGTTTAATTCTCAAGTTGTTGTACAAATAAATAAAATTGTATTTTAATTCTTTGTTGCTATTCTTACAGATGCGAAAGATCCCATTACACACTTTTCCAGAAGCGGAGAACAAGCTGTGTTTGTGTCAAGAAGCCAAAAAATGAGACGCCATTCAATCGATACAAGTAGGTCTTCATTCAACATTTATTGAAGAAATGAACATTACGTTTAATATAATCTATATTAATTATAGCAAAACACAATTTATTGTCTACCACAATTTATTGCTGCTATTTGTCTGCCAAATACTATCTGATTAGATTATGTATGTCTGAACTATGAATTACTTAAGACATTTGAATTGTTGAATTTATTTTGAAAATTATTTTATTTTTACCATAAAACAGACCGAAGAGATCCAATCGCTCATCACACAGAAAACGGCCCTCAAATCGAAAAGATTACGGGTGGACTTCGAATGTACCCCTGCGATCGAAGTAAGACATTTCATTAATTTACGAGTTGATGATAAATTAAAGGAACCGGAAGGATCTAAATCGATAAATGTGTAAATATCCATAATTAGCGATTTACAGTAAATTGACCATCGAATACCTGTTTTTTCTACAAAGGCAAATGTGATCCTATAACTCACGTTTCACTGGAGCAAATGCTGTCAAAAAAGTTAGCTAACGATGTTTCTACCAATTGTACTAACAATCACAACAGTATTCAAAGACGTAAGTTTTAATTTATCCATGAAAAATCATTCAGTTTTTGTTTATCGCTTGTCTTTTTCGAATGCTTATTTCAACCCTTTCATTTTGTTAACTTTGATTCATGGTTTGTTTAACGCATATTAAATGTTTATTTTGAATAATATTTATATATATTATTTTTTAACTATAATTTGAAAAAGATTAATAACTTTGTAGGATCAATAGGATGGTCCGTTTGATCCAATGATCGGTTTTGATCACAAGTCTTAAAATATTGGTGTGTAAGACATTTATATATTTATCCACAATTGTTAATAAAAAATATTTTAAAACTTTGTTAAGCTTGTGATCATCATCCGATAAAATGGATCATCCTAAGAAGTGTCCAATACCTTTAATTAATGAATTTCTGTCTTTATAAACTTTATTCGTTGTGTTTAGAACCAGCCTTTTATTTTGCCCAAAACTCTTTGGGAAACGTTCAGAATATTTTCACTGAGTGCAACGATTAATTCATAGTTAAAAAGTATTTCACGATTCAAACTATATTTTTACAATTTTACAACTGAAATATAAATAATTTATACAATTTTAACAGTGCTACGTTGTTTTATTCCTAGTTAATTTTCTTTCAAATGTTTATAACCTATACGAATAAATATTTAAGAAAACGCATAAACATTGTCGAAATCAAATAATATATAGATGTTTTTAAAAAATAGTCAAATAAAGGTATAAAATATTCTAAATACAATTTGCTTGGTGAAAGAAACTATAATTTATTTTCATTTGTACAACTGGCAAAAAAAGATTTTGTTAAAATATTGTAATTATTATATTACTCCGTGTTGTTGTGTTTAGTTTAAGAGATGCAGATATTAGAAAAGCGAGTATTCGAAATACCTTCACAGAATCTTATGGAATACTTTCGTCGTCAGAAAGTATTCATGTATTCTTAATTGATTCGAATTTCAAGAAATTCTTTTTAAATGCTTCTTCTTATTGATTTTACCTAAGATAATATTTTTTTCTATTTTTTAACTTTTAGTTGTACATTTTTGTTTTTATAAAATGTTATATTCATAATTTTAATTTCTTATAACTTCATATTTTATAGTCTTATACATTTTTTGTTTAGTTACTGCAAAAATGTATAAATCATTAAATGTTTATTGAAATTTATTTAGTTAGAAAATGTCTTCATAATACTAATTTTTGTTATTAAACAATATTTTTTAAATAAAACCAAAATAAAACAAAGATAGTAAATGCAAAACATCAGCAACCTTTGTATCTACCTACGAATAATCGTGTAAACTCGGTGGCATCAATATTTCTGTTCAGTTTCGTATCGATTTGAGTATATCGAACTTTAATAAAATGGACATCCAGTCTCTCAAAATATTTTTAAATTTCTTTCTATAATTTATGCACTAAGAAACTGTTTTGTTCTAAAAAATAATTATATAACTACAAATAACATTTTGTTTAATTTATTCATCTGGTGAAATTAATCTTAATTGAGTCATCTTCATCAAAATAACGTAACCTCATTATTTTTGTGAATTATCCATCTTACGTTTTGCTTCTAATGGTGGTGTTCTTAATTGCATTCTGCCATTATCCCCCATTTCTTTTGTCTCAGAAGTTCGAGACCCGATCTCCGGTGAAGGAATATTGCCAAAAGAATATGACATTCTCTGGATCCGCCCTAAAGGTTATTCGTTTCGTGATTTATCCTCAAAGCCAGCGGGCAAGTTAATGTTTTTAGAAAATTATATCATGATTATATTTCTTAATGGTCGTTTTATATAAGGAAAATTTATTTTTTTGAATATTATTATATATAGAACGAGAAATTGGAGGTATCGAAACTCGAAAGTATTAAATTGCGAATTTATTTTAATCTTTAGATTTCCAATCTATACAATAGCAGCTTATACTTTTATATATTATATTTCTATGGTCTAAATGATTTTTTTTCTGTTTGATAACTTGATTTAGAATTCTAATGAATAATTACAAAATACTGACAAAACTACAATAAAAAATTGCATTTATACTCCTATATTTATAAATATAATTTCGTCTGTAATTATAAATGTAATCATATAATTTCATAGACAAAAGACTTCATTATAAAAAATATGGATCGCTTTTAATGTTTCTCAAATTCCTTTTATTTCTATATACAGATGAATAATATTTTTAAATATTAATTCAACAATATGCATTAATTTGCATTAATTGAAATTTATTGTTTAAAAAATAACATTATAGTCGCAATTAAAGCATATTATGATTTTTAAACTGATCCCTAAAATGTAGCATCAGCATTCGTGTGTATTTTCCATTACATCTTCAAGACGTATACTCAAGTTAGTAGTATAAGATTTTCTAGGACATTTTATTCAAAGAATTTACCTCAAAGTAATGTCAAAGTTTTTGATATGTCTGCAACGAAAATATAAAAAAATGACTATGGCTGCAATTTAGAGAACGATATATTTAATTAAATAAAAATGAAAAAAATTCCTCCATTATATAATATTTTAATATATTATTTCGCTTCAAAGCTGGTAACATGATAAGCTTATAATTATTGCATTATAATCTGCATTAATAAAACAGTTTTAAATAACAATAAAAGAAAATAATGGATTAGATTAATCTTCTTTTAATTTAGAGGAATTAAAAAAATGATTTTTTTTGTAAAATTTCATTTTAAATCAGAAATAATTTAATAAATAAAAAAAATTTGTTTATGAATAAAATGCGAATTATTTTAACTAAAGAAAAAATTCCCCAATTTTAAAATAATAAAAATATCTCTATGTTGAGTATATAATCTCATTTTAATTAATACCTAATCGATTAAGTTATTAATGCAATTAATAAACAATATTTAAAATGTTAAATATCTATTTTAATTTTTTGATATTTAAGAAATTGATTTTATTGATTTTATTCCATTTTTATTTCTGGATCCAGCTTCATGCACTTATGTAATAAATCACGAATATAAGTTAATATTTTTAAATGCTCTTTTCAAAATTAAAAGGATAACTTTGTTGTAATTAAAATGAAGCAATTATCCAATAATAAATGTTTTGTTTAATTAATGTTACAGAAAAGCCGAGATCCTCTAAGAAATAGTGTAGAGGCGACCACAGAACGCTTTGAAAGGTCCAAACATTGTTCAACTTTGATTTTGTAATATTTACGCTTACAAATATTCTTATTCTGCAAAAGAAACTTATATATACTTATTTAAATTTATTTATAACAATATTTAGAAATGAATTCTTCACTGTTCTTTTGATCTTACTATTTATTGTACATATCAACGTTCCCCTGAATGTTCGAACTCTTTCTATTTATCTCGAAGTGTAAAGCTCACTTTCGGTGTTTAAAGACACATTTCATTTTAAAGAGATAAGCCAATTATTGTACACAACAAATTACTTAAAATTATTTTTACCAAATTGGATATTTTCAAGTCAGTCAAGAAAAAATTAACTATATTTAAATATTTTTATTTTAGGTGGTATGGAAAATTCTGAAATTGGAATTGTTGAAGGTTTTTGGTTAATAATATGTCAACAATCGTTTTTGTTTATATTAGGTTGAATGACATTACAATGTGAAGATTGCTATTTTGGTTTCCTTCGTTTTATAAGACAAAATGTAATGTATATATTTTAGTTTATTTGGAAATGCAGAATCTACAGAAATTAGAAAATTTTTAATTCCTGTCGTTCATAAATAAGTTATATTTTGTTATTTTACACAGTACGATTTATAATTGCCTTCTGAAATATTGCTTTTGCTTCATTTAAATAAGGTTGCTTAGCTATGTAGAGAAGTTTTATATAGAACAATATTTTAATGAACAGTTTAGAAATATCTTCAATTGTTATTTATTATGCAATATTCTTTATTATATTTATTTTATGTCTACTACATTGTATTTCATCATTTTCGTTCCTTATTTCAACAACCATTTACGGTTAATATGACGAAATACACTTGTGGGAATACAATTATTTATACTTATTAATACTTATTTATACGTAATTATACTAATTTATAAATTTCAATTTTGTTAAAAAATTTCGTGAGATAATGTTAAAGGTCAGACTATTATTTCATAGATATTGCACTAAACTAGAACGTAATGTTTATCCACACAAAATACAGGTCAACGTTAAAGTTCCGCACAATTTGTTGAAATGAATGACGCACCAAATTTCTACAATTTCTTTTTAGTCAGGTCATTCTGCCAAAACAATGCGACAAATTGCTAACAAAGGTTTGACGATTGATTATGGTAGATATACGTCCCAACTAACACCTCTGAAAAGTCCCAAAAA
>JAUZNC010022199.1:106-24203 GCA_034780395.1 Vannuccia rotundouncinata
TCAAATAAAACAAAGATATTCAAATAAAACAAAGATATTCAAATAAAACAAAGATATTCAAATAAAACAAAGATATTTAAATAAAACAAAGATATTTAAATAAAACAAAGATATTCAAATAAAACAAAGATATTCAAATAAAACAAAGATATTTAAATAAAACAAAGATATTCAAATAAAACAAAGATATTCAAATAAAACAAAGATATTCAAATAAAACAAATATATTCAAATAAAACAAAGATATTCAAATAAAACAAATATATTCAAATAAAACAAAGATATTCAAATAAAACAAAGATATTCAAATAAAACAAAGATATTCAAATAAAACAAAGATATTCAAATAAAACAGTCATACCAAGCTAACGCGAGGAAATAATAGTTGCATTGCTGAGGTGGTACTATAGTA
The DNA here is from genome assembly GCA_034780395.1 of Vannuccia rotundouncinata. Lineage (NCBI taxonomy): Eukaryota > Metazoa > Platyhelminthes > Proseriata > Coelogynoporidae > Vannuccia > Vannuccia rotundouncinata. The sequence goes on from JAUZNC010022199.1 coordinate 519, forward strand.
CCCACCAGAAGAACGACATATTCTGATTACACAACCCTAAATGCTGTATTTTACTAGAGCAGATGTAGACCAAAAAAGTACCTTTCCAAATTTAATATGCGATCAGCTCCTAATAATGCCGATCAGGGCGGAATTTTAAAAGCAATTTTAATAAGCGATCATGATCGGTTATTCGGGACACTAGAGTACGTTTTAAGTTAGAGTTCTCTATTTTTATGAAATATCAATAAATTTTATTTAAATGAATATATTCTGCTATATCATTCGTTCTAATAAATTACAGTATAATTTTAATTTAGCAGTGGTCTTCAGACTTCAGAAAATCAAAAATTTTTACGACAACAAATTTTAATAACGTATGCGGAAAATATTTTTATTTGCTATATTAATTTTGTTATAAAGAAACAATGAACCAATCAGAATCAATTATTCAAATATTCTTATTTGCTATATTAATTTTGTTATAAAGAAACAATGAACCAATCAGAATCAATTTAAGATTAGCAAATAAAATGGTATCTTAAAAACATAATCTTAAAGAATAAATTGTTTTATACTCTCGATCGAAAAATCCTACCAATTTGTTTATTTCTGACCGTTTGTTTTGTTGATGACTTCATTTAATTACAAGCTCGGAGGTGGTCAATGTTTTGAAAGGCTTCACATGATCCAGAGTAATCAGGATATTGATAAAGAAAAGAAGAATTATGCTCTTCAGCATGACAATCAATTATTTTATTTAGAAGTGAGTTAATCAATAATTTTAAGCAGTTTGATAACTATATTTTGTAACTAAATAATTCTATTAATAAAGCAATTCTAGATTTATATTTTTTCAGATACGCAGACACCTAAATACACTTTCATCAATAATATATTTTTAATGAATTAATTATAAATAAAAAGAAGTGATAATAATTTTTTTTTCTGTGGATATTTTATGTAGAAATGTCCATTTTAACTTTACAAAATCATTTTTCCTTTTCTGCACAATTTATTAATAGTTTGTTCAATTTTCATCAAATTTTAAATATTAATATCGTAACAATATTTAAATAATTACGATAATTTATTTAACTACGATATCAATGACTTAAAGGCTAACATGTATATAGATAATATTATGCACTTATTTTGAAAGGTATTGAAAAATAACCCATATAGTAAAATAAAATCCATAAAATATATTTGAAATTCTATAAAAATATTGTGAGATATTGATTTAAAATTTAGATTTATCTTAACATAGAAAAAAATACCATTCCTTCATTAGAAAAGAACTATTTCCATTCTAAATCGCTGCGCTCTCTCGGATCAAAAGATTCTCCTCGTATGGAAAAGGGCTACTTTTCTAATTTCAGAAAAATAATCATTTATAAATTAATATAATATAAATAATTAAATTAATTATCGATCATTTAAAAGACCATGCGAACTTAACAATGAACAGTAATCAATAGTTTCAATCAGTAATTGTTAATTGTTATACATTGTAAAAGTGTACCAATGAAAAATAATAATCAAAACTTTATACATCTATATATATATATATAATAATCATTGAATAATTGATATAATTAAATATGAATGAATGTATGTGCGATTGTATATAATGCCTATTATATATATGAGAAATTTTTTTATTATTAGTAGGTATCAATTTATTTTGTTTGTATTAATTCTAGCTACAATTTAAAAGATAATAAAAACATAAACTTGATACACACAATTTCTTAATTAGGTTTAATTCCTTGATTTAAAATTCTCCCTGAAGTTAATTTTGTCTAATTAAATGATTTGTTATCAAATGTAAACTTCAGAATACGTCTCACCCAACAAAACGTCGCATGACCGCTATTTCCGGGCACAGTAAATTCAGGAACTCCACCATCGGAAGTTCTCTGTATTGCCCGTCTAAGACTCCCTACGACCTTCATGATGAAGATGAAAATAAGTATTTTATGTCAGGTTAGTCTTTTATTTTTAATAAAAATTCATTTGTTTTAATTGTGAAATTATTATATTCATTACATCCACAGGATATCAAGGATTTGTGCCAGGACAGCGCTTTTTGTTGGGGGCGACAGCGCCCATCCTATCCCACGACGCGATGACAAACTTTTCGGTGCTTCAGCGACGTTATCGAAGTAGTCAATATGAGCCCTATAATTTGTCCTCAGATGGCCGACAGCTAACATTGCAGGCGCCGAAACAACCAGACCGCAAAAGCACTCACCATCAAGATAGCGGGGTTTATCCACAACATGATGGTATAATTCCTAACTATGCTGGACACATTCCGGGCAAGTTCGATTTTCTGTTAATATTTTTTATAAGGACTAATTATTGATTAATTTCACTTATTTTAGGTACCTATTATAATTAGATGAAGTAGCATTTTTAAAAGTATTAGTAATTCGCATTTTCTAATGAAAGGTTCAAGAATATACATAATTTGGTTTTTCGCAGATTAAATAAAACACTCCTTTTATATAATATAACAACGCTTTGTTTATAAGAAGATAAAAAGACTTAATATACACACACATCAATTGTCCTTCTATAACATACTTCCTGAAAAAGTGGTCATCTAAAAAAATTTGCTTACAAACTTTCTTTCTCAATTTGTAATAACTGTTAAATTTATCAAATAGTAAGAACATCACAATTCCATACATTCTAAAACTCTTATCTAGCCATTCTGACAAACCGTAAATTCACAACCAACATTCAGAACGGACTGTTGGTTATACAGAACAGACTCCAACATCAAAGAGAACCCGTTCACAAAACTATTTTGAGCATTATAGGCATTGTTCCTTTTTTCATATTATTAACGTTTATCATATAGTGTAGTTTCTTAATTGATGTAATATAATTAAATAAGGAATAGTCCCTTTTGCATTTTTAGTTATAACAATATGTTAGTTTGTAATGTTTGTATTTTGTAATAATTGTGCTGTGTTCCTCTTTGACACTAATAATAAAATACGATTGTTAATATTTATTAATAACATTCTTATATTACATTTGTAATGTTTTATTCATAAATTAAAATATATCCATGATTTTTATTTTCCCAGAATATTAAATATCTTAATTTGTGATTATGCCACTCGATTTTGAATAATACAATATTTTTGGGTTGTTGGAAGGAATAATTTGATATAATATGACTTAGAATAGTTTCCCCCTTCCCACCCCCGGTATTGAGCGAGAGACAGACACGGTTATTTTTTAAAATATCTTCCTACATTATAATAAAGCAACTAACTAATTTTTCAATTATTTGGCGAGCTTTTATTGCATTTACGATATATTTTAATATTGTTGCATTTTTATTCTTTTGCAGGTCAAAAATTTCGATTTGGAGGAACCTTCGGAGAAATCACAAAGAACTCGAGGGGGCTGTCAGCTGTATAACCAAAACGGACTCATATACAAACTATTTAATTTAAACATGCATCATTTCACAGTTTGTCAATTTGTTGTTTTGTAATAAAATGTTTAAAAACTAATGGAATCATTAATTCAATAAAGAGATTATATTTTTAAAAAAGGACAATAATTCATTTTACAAAAAATATTTACATGACAACACAATAATACAATCAATAACAAAATATTCTGTACAAGGTGATAGTGTAGTTATACTACAGAAATGCAATGGTCATTGGCCAACCGCTAATTGCTAGGAGGAGCCACATTAGTCTGGGATGGATAAGGAAAGTACAAGTTGCCCAAGAAGTGCTCCTTGATGTAGTCATGACCCATCTCGTCGTAGTCAGCCTTCGTGACACAGAGCTGGGGGAAGTTGGGGAGCTGTGTCATCCGGCGTGCTCCATGCCAGGCGCCAACCCCACAACTCGCTGGAATGGAAAGTTGAATTCATGGTCTTTTAAACCAGATTTGCGGGTACAATTCGTCGACAGTTTGAGTGTATAAATCAATTCATCAATATAAAATAGCGAAGAGAAATCCTCACGAGCAACAGTGACCGCTGAGAAGGTCTGATACGGCCTGAGGCTGGTCACCTCGGCCTGCACTCGATCTCTGAGGCCCGGAAGAGCCGCTGCTGCACCCGTCAGGACGATATTGGAGGCGAGGAGTTGCTGCTGGGGAGGGGGGTAGGAGGCGAGCAGCCAGGAGAGGGTCTCCATCACACCTGCCTGGTCACACCCAACCAGCTCGGGGTGGAAGTAGACTTCGGGAACCCTGGGGGGCAAACATTTGTGAGAAGGTGAACAAACACTTTTAATAAGGCAGGGATTAAATTAAGTTAATGTGGATGAAAATGATCTCGTTAGTAGCCGCTTGACTCTCGATCGATCTATTATTTGTGTATTAGGGAGAAGCATTGATCTAGTTTATAATGAGGAAGCACCTCGTCTTCTCCGTGGATAAGTGGAGCTGGTAGAAGTCAGCGAAGTCCACCTTCAAGCCAGCCCCGCCGAGATCTCTGCAGAATAAAAACGGAAACAGCGCATTAAAGAAACATTAATCTTATTTATACGCGGGAGTTTCTTTACACAATAATGCATTCTCACTGATAAATGGATCAGATAAAAGGGGAATAGTAATTCAATTAATAACTTTTAGCTAACTAATTAATTAATGGTTTGTTTGTGCACGAATATTCGCAATGAAGAAGAAAGAATGAATCAATCTTTTGTATTTTAAAATGAATTTGAGGAAAAATGAATGATTCATATGTAAAAGGGAAATGTAAGTTCTCCTAATATAAGAATTAATAATTTTGTGGGCTTCATTATAATAAATAGGTATATCTTGTAAATAAAAAGATCTTGTAAGAAACGATTATGCGCACAAAAGATATTAACTGTATGAAAGAAAATGTAGTTTATTGGAGAAACAGGTAGACCGATGCACGTAAGATCCAGAGAACACATAATGCGCATACAAAAAGAAGATGACAAAAAGTGCGATGAGCCAACACTATAAGAAAGAACACATTCATTTTACACTTATTAACTCCCCTTTTAAATAAGAATTTAATGTACTGAAAGAATTACCACCGATAGAAAATTTAAAGAAGCATTGTTCATCAAGAGGAATAAACCATTAATTAATAGAGACAAAGGTTGGGATATCCTTAATTTGAAGAATTGAATACTTTTTATGATCAAACTTTTCTTTTAATTTATTTATTTATGTGAAATAATATATTATCTTATAAGTGAAATATAATTATATATTAAAATTTATTAATTTGAGTGTAAAGTTATATTAATTGTTATTGATGATTTCTATCTAGGAAATCTTCATTTTATATTATCTATGTAAAAATCTTCTACTTTATCTTTATTGATATTTTTGAGTATAGAAATGATTTTATATTTGAAATTGTATTCGAATTTGAATGTATAGTAGACTTATTATAATTTATTGAGTGACCACGTCGTAAGGACGAACATTTTCATAAATAGTTTTTGAAGTTATAAATCATCCGTTTTTATATATTTTAATATTCTCCTAATATAGTAAATGGAAAGTTGAAATATTTTCAAATACAAATTATCACAAGACATTAAATTTGGTTAACTAAAATGAAGGTGTACAAATTGACAACAATTTTGAGGACAAGAGAGAGAGAGAGCTGTCTTGAGAGAATTAATTGTCCAGTGAAGCCTACAATTGATCGGTCAAGAATAAACACAACTGTTTTGATTAAGTAGCAACTTGACAACAAAGATGGTGACGCTAATCTGTGCAGAAACAAGTGGCGGACCCCTCATCACACCGATTATCCTCACTTAGACACTAATTGAATGATTGGCGCCGGAGAGAAATTGGAGGATTCCTGCCGTCTATCCAGCTGACACATTAGCGATGTCATTGACACTCTTTGATTAGGGTGATAGGATCTATTGACAAGGCTGCGTTGTGTAATAACTGTCACAAAGTGGCAGCTTGAAGTAAGTTCTACACCACAGAGCACGCTCAAATGCACCCATTAGAAGATTAATTAGAGTGCGGACGAGTATAATTCTAATCATCTTTTGCGTAATTTAATTACAACAAAGTTGGGTCAGTGAATTTCTTAATGGCAATAGAGACGACCGACAACAACCGAATCTAATTAATGATTCCACAATGCAGTATAACAGGTGTACATCTGGGTGGCACAGAACTGGAATGTTTTCAATAATTAAGAACTCCACACACAACACAAAACACATTTTAACAATTGAGTCATCCTCCAAAAAGGTTCGTAGCTATGGTAACTCACTTGGAAAAGTCCGGATCATACTGTGCAAGGAGAGTATCCAGCTGGGTGAGCTGCTCCTGTTCTGCCTCGCTGTCCTCACTGTCGTGTTCGGCAAACTCGAGGTCTGCCAAGGCCACCTGCGACACTGACTGACCTCCACCGCCACCTGCACCGCCCATTAGAGAACTGTTGCCACCTGAGGAGGGGTCGGCCTGGCTACCAGAGCTCTGGATGGTTTCATTAGACGAGAAGAATAAAGTGATTCTTCCAATTTTAACTACAATAGCCTGAACACATTCTTATCTATTTTGTAAATACACAATTAAAACACTTTAATATCGACAACTTGACGGCAAAAGGATATTTCTTGAAGAAAATAAAGTTAAAACATGATTCATATTCATTAAAGCTACACTTTTTTTATTACCGACAATTTATCTAGCTCCTCATAATTCGAGAAAGAATTGTGAATACGCGTCTAACCAAAATAATCAAATATAATGTTAATGTAGATTGATACACGTATTAAGGGCTGTCCGAAAATGACGTCACACAAATTTGGGGTCATTTTCGGAAAGACTCTTGGCTAAATTAAACAAATATCTAAATGTGGCCACCTGTTGCCCCCTCCTGGACGAAGACCCCCCACCGCTCTGAAGCTCTGCCGCCATCAGTCGAATCCGGTGCTGCTGAAGCCACTTTCTGTCCCCTTCCGTAGCGGACCCTCCGCCCACGCCACCTCCAGAAGCACCAACACCACCGCCACCTGTAGAGACGCCGCCTAGACCGCCGGTACTCACACCAGGCTTCCGATTCTTCCGCTGAATGCGGCTCTCGATTAGGGCCTGGCGTTTGAAGCGAAGCGAGGTGAGCCAGCCCTGAACGACGCCGAATAGAAAACACATCCACCCGAAATAGAGAGGAATAATGGCAAAAGAAAACTACTTTCGGTCTATCTTATTGTGCTAAATAATCCATACAACGTCTAAATAATGTGATGTTTGGGCGCTTTGAGACGTCAGAAGGCTATAAAGAGATGTTAATTAGAAGCTGGATGCAGAAGAGGTGCCTGCCCAACCTTAATAACATTTTGTATGAGAAAGCATGCTTGACTCAAAGACAAGATATTAAATTATTCATAAACAATAGCAAACTACTTCCACAGTATTTCGCATTGGCAACATAATCTTTTGCAATAAATGCTGGCGGATCTTCTATTATTCATTCTGTGAATTTGTATTGTAATGTCAAACTCTTTATTTAGATGTGTTTATTCTACTTTTATGCCAACTATAATATATTTCAGAAATCACTATAACTACTACATGTTTCATTTTAGAGTAGGTAATAATAAAAAATCATAAAAATGTACAAGCAAAATCATTTTCATTTAAGAAAATATTCTAAGGAGCGCAATAATTCAATAAATTTATAAAACTTACCAAAAAATCATCGGAACGTTTTTCTTCAAGTTGTTTGACAGCCTCAACCATCTAAAAAAGATTTCATACTTTGTTTAATTAACCTTATTCATGCCAAAGTAGACGCAGAAACTACAATTCATTTTTAAACTTTATTTAAAACGAAAATAGCATGACTTTCACGACCTTTCCTAATTTATGATATATTATAAAAATTAAGTAAAAAAAACTGTATTTTGATTTTCCGTTTTCTTATATGTACAAAAAGTGCATTTTTTCATAAAATACCAAAGTAGACTGAGCGGCTATTAAAATCTAAAAATAAATTTGAACACTTTTATTTCTGCATTTCATCACTATTCATGACCAGTCACACAATGAAGTGTGTTTTGGTTTTTGGAGCTATTCATTCAGTAGTCAATTATGAATTTTCCAGTATAAAATATCTGGACGAGACTCAAATAGAAATTGTGTAATACTTTCATCATAAAATGAATACAGTTCAAGGCTATGAGAATATTATCCTAACGCAGTCTATAAAATAGGTTGTAGCGGAACGGGATCCCAGAGGGTTTTAATAAAAATGTTTGGTGCAAAAGGTAAAATGATCCATGGGATGATCAAATACATATGTAAGCCTTAAATTGCAGAAATTGTACATTATTTTTTTATTAAACATTTGAGTGTTTTCCCACTTTAAAGAATAGGAGAAATTTCTAGGATTTTCACCCAATTTTCGTGAAAATGCACATTTTAAAGAAAATGAAGATGTTATTTATATTTTTGAATAAATTGATGCTTATCATTTTGTCCCTCTAATCGATTTCAACATATTTCAAGCAAAATTATATGGATATGTCAAACTAATTATTTTCTAGAAACATTTGAATATTGGTTCTCAACCTAAAATATGGCTAAAATAGGTTTTAGTACTAATAGTAATAAGTTTATGGAAAATGATTAGCATGACTTTTTAATGTAATTTTACGCGTAATATGTAGAAACCATTTAGATGAACAAAATGGTATACTTCAATTTATTCAAAAGTGTGAATAACATCATTATTTTCATTAAAATGTGCATTTTCATTAAAATTAGATGAAAAAATAATTTCTCCTATTCTTTAATATGGAAAAACACTAAAATTGTCATAAGAAATAATGTACAACTTCTGCAACTTACTTATATTATCATCCTATGGATCATACTCGACCTTCCTAAGAGAAAATTCGACCAGTCAGAAGAACACAAAGAATTTAATTAAGTCACCTTCTTCCGTTGAGCCTCCTTAAGTGCTCGCATCTTTTCTCTCCTCTCGGCCGCGCCCTTCATCATCTGTTGGCGTCGCTTCAGTTTGAGTTCCTCGGCATCCAAATCTTCGTCCGCTATGTCGATCATGTTATAGGTGGTGGGAATGGGTACCGCAGTCTTCAACGCCTGTATCGAGAGAGAAAGAATGTTGTTAAAGAGGAAAGGACGAATAAAATAACTCAATTTACTATAAACAAATAGAGATAATTATATTGAACTTTTGACTATACTACTGTTAGTAATATATAATTTTAATATTTATTTTGAAATTATATTTTAAAATGTTCCAATTAAAGTTAATGACTTTAGAGGTTATTTTAATATACTTCAATGTAAATGAAGTGATTACACAGTGAAGAGTTAACGAAAGTCGGCATAGTATACACCTGTTCCTCCTCTTCCTGCTTGTATTCAACACCTTTGATCTGACACTGAAGACGCTTCACACTTCCTTTGTAGTGGGTCAGAGTCTCCTTGAGATCCTGGATGCTCTTCAAACCGGCAGCTTTGAGGGCTTTCTGAACGAATAGAAAAACATTAAATGAATAAATAATTTGACAATACAATCAATCAATTAATTCAACACTCACACGAATAGCGGCCTTGACTTCAAGTTTATTCTTTGGCTTGCAGTAGTCATTGTAACCCATAGTTACCAGGTCATCGATCGATGTTAAATTCTTCAAATGTTCTTCATCGCGGTTCAACTGAAAAAATTCGTGTTTTAGCTGGAGGTAAATGTCTACTCTTCGCGCTTAATACCAAGTTGTTTTACCCGCTCCTGGTGGCGTTTCTTGTGGGCCTCCTTCAAGCGTTGAATCTGAAGCTGACGTTTTTGTTGCATTTGCTCGTTTGAGGCACTGTCTTCAGCCTGGAATAATCAAATGTCTCTCGAGATTGATGAATAAAGTAAAATTTAGAAACGTTAGGGATCTCTAAGACACCCACCTTGAGGTAGGGGAGCTGCACCACAGTGGTTGCTTTTTTCAGTTCTTCTGGTTGCTTCAATTTGATCAGTTCCTGACGATAGTTTGGAGTAACCCGACAATGGGTGTGAATGAGGTTCTATTGGGATAATAGGAGTGTCATTGACAATAGACAGACACCTTTAACAGATTAGTTACCCACCTCTGCCAATCCTAGAGTCACCCGGTTCATGTGAGGAGGGTACTTGAGCTGCAGAAGACGCTGCATGTACCAGTCAGTGTAGGCACCGCCGATGTTCACCCGTTTAGCGTGAGTGCTGTCCATCCGACCATTCAACACTGGCAGAAGATGAACAGTGTGATATCCGAGGGATACAATCAGACCGTCCTTGAGTTCACCTACTGAAAGAGGAAGGGGCATGTGTTACTTGGCGTGACACTTGATGAACGGATTCGAAAAATTCAAGTAAAATTTTATTATTCCATTTTGAAATAAATTCCTATTATAATCATTATATTACTAGCTTAAAAGATAGTACATTGTGATCACAGCTCAAAAGTGATTAATATGCACAAATAACAAGACGGAAGTATTTTTGAAATATTACCTGAAGTTTTATTGCTGGTTGTGCATTGTGAATTATAATAGCTGGCAACAGAGTCTATAAAATAGGCAACGCTGGGGACACCGTACCCTTCGAAGAGTAACTCAGACATTTCTGAAATAGAATAAACTCAAATCAAACATGCAATGTTTAATTTAAAGATTTTGGGACATTGTAAAATGATAAAATATTTGATAATAAAACGTTTTATTTATATTTTCCTCAAATTAACGGTAGGAAGGAAACAGGATCCTAGGACTCACGTGACCGGCAAATATTCGGATTGTTAACAGATTCATTCAGGACAATCGGGTGGTTCACGGAGCTTGATGTAATTCCCAATTTGTAAAACACGTGATCAAATACATACTCCTAAAATGGTTTAATAAATATCAAAAACAACACAATTCCAAAGATTTAAAATATGTAGAAAATATAATTGTGTACCTGTATTTCCAAATTGGTAACCAAATTTCTATCAAAGGCTATTTTGATCGTATTCCGAAGGGCCTCCAAGTCTGGGATATCATTACCGACTAAAATATTATCCTGGAATTAATTAATAGCAACAATTATTCGCAAGCGGTAGATAAATATCAAAAACCTCAAAAAAAGAATCATGTTTATGAAGACCATACTTTTTTGAGACGTGGTTTGGAAACAACATTTTTGAAGATTAAGTAGGGATCATTTTGACTAGCAAAACCGGCTCGGCAGTTGTATGACCCTGAAAATAATAATATAAAAAATCATAACTTAAGTAATACTTATAGGCAGTGTTTACACTGTCGATTATGTATAAATAAAGCAGGTTATAAAATTAAACAAGACATTATTTTAACTATAATTTTTGTATGCAGTCAAAAAAGCAAAACTAATTTAAGCAGGTACAGCATGTTTATAGTCATAGAAAAAAGATTATGAAATATTACAATATAATTAAAATTATGCAAAATAATTAAAGTAATGAGTAGGCACAAAATTCATATCCATGTCAATTGCACATGATGTGTCACTTTGGAAGATGTTTCAAAGCTAAAATTTCAACTCCATTTGATGTTGGTGCTTTTCGAGCATACACATACAAATACGCTTACAACATAAAAAATACTTAAGGCTGAATTTCATGAAAATAACACTGTGAATAAAACACAGGCAGTGTAAACACAATAAATTATAATAGATGTAATAAATAATTTGTTTACTTACCATTATCAATTACGATTGGAACTCCTTCTAGTTTAGATGTATAATGATAAATGTCATCAGCGATTGGAATGGGTACATTTACAGCAACCGCCATGCCACCTAAATGGATAAGCTGAAATAATTATTATATATAAATGTTAACTATAACTTATTTTAAAATATCAAAAGAAGATTGATTAAGTAATGTGTAATTAATATGCTTGTATTTTGATATAATAAGTGATAATTGTAAAAGGGTTTGTATTTATTCAATTAGGCAAGACCAAAATAATTTAAAGAAAAAATATTGTTTTCCAAGATCCAGTATCCGACTAGGAAATCAACAAAAATAAGGAAAATTAACAATTGAAGATGTGGTGTATCACAAATGAAAAAAGAAAACTTATTAAATTATCAAATTTTATCTAATTTAGATTTAAAATATTGACTTATATATTTGTATGAAAGGATACAGTTAGGGGGTCTAGAAAATGTGTTGGTATCATTTAGGGAGTAAGTGATAGTCACAAATCATATGCTCTATTAATGAATGTATAACAGCCCAATGTATGTCAAATTGCAAACATAAAAATTGTGATATAATTAAAAATTAAAAATGTAAACATTATTTTTTAATTATAATTATTTTTTATATTGAGAGTAAGTTGTAAAGATTATAATGTAATATTCTGTAGGTATAAGATTAGAAGAACATAATCAAAAAATTATTTAAATCTATAACAAGAAATGAAAATATTTTGTTAAAAAATGTAAATTAAAAAAAATCTCCTACCACTTAGAAGAATTTACTGTTACTTAATTGTTAATACCAAAATTTACCAGTAAAAGTAATTTTATTGTTATTTTCAAGTGTGAAAATTTTAAAGTACAATTTTGTATTTAGGTTTCAATTTTTTTAGAGATCTATACTAGTGTGGTAATTTTTAGTTAATATCATAATCTATAATTTTTAAATGATCATAATCAATAATTATTTAGTTATTTATAAATCTGTGGCACTATCTTATGATGGACATGCATTTATGGATCCATTAAATGTGCTGTATAACTAATTATGCAAATCCAAATTAAAAAGCAATTTAAGGACTATTCAAAGACTCAATGAGAAATTCCAGCACTTTCCTAGGTAGAAAAAACATTAGTATGTTATGATTTAGGTTGTAATTTAAATACTACACTAAAGCAACAAGCACAACATTTAAACCTACAATTGATATTAAAAGTGGTGTATAAAATTGCTCTTATGGTTAATTTACTGAAAAATTGAATTAAAATATGAAATTTGAAAAATAACATTGTTTCATATAGTTCTGGACCATCAAATTAAATAATTACACATCATGAATGTATAATAGACAGACTAGGCAGCAATTTATCTAATCATATTCAAATTTTGAATTTGAAAAAAACTTTGCTAAATTTCATTTAAGATACCCACTGGAAAGAGTGATATAAGTGATATATGCACACCTATTAAGAAATGATTAAAAATTGTAATTTATTGGTCTAAATTTTTGATGTAGTAAAATCAAATAGCAAAAATTGCAATGCAGTATAACATAATACTATAATCTAGTATATTGTTATAATAAAAGTTTAACCTACATAGAGTTGTAAAATTAACATTATCAACAATTTTATACTGACATATATGAATACAGTGAAGGCTATTTATTATATATATATATATGCTTAATACCAGGACTATTTTATGGCACTTTTAACTGAGATATCAGGCATCCTCAGACTACTTTTTATATATAAATAGTTAGGAAATTGCTTAATATCAACCATCATAATATTATTTTTTAAATAATTGTTAATACATGGGTCTGGTTATAACAAATAAGTTTTCCTCACTTAATTTTGTATACATGTATATTGCTATCTAAATAGTATGTTTATTACATACAAGTTATTATATCATATCAAAAATCAGTTTGTTAAATAAAAAAAGTAGCAGATGGGATATAAGCATGTTAAGAAACCACAATTAAAGAATAAATGATTTTAAAATATAGAAAAAATAAATAAAAGGAAACACTTCCATAGAGCTAGTCTATTACAATAGTTTTGATTTCTTAAAGATCCATACCCAGATTATCCACCATTGATAATAATTAAATATATTAATTAAATGTAAATGTTGTTTGTGTTTCATAAACCAACCTATATATATATATATATTTGTACTAATAATTTTGTAGGCTTGATCACAGTATTTACCAAAAGACACTTCATTTTTAACCATTTGACTAAATTAACTGATATTTTCACATAAGTCTGTATACATTTGATGTAATAATTTATACGTATATAAGAAAATCGATCAAATATAAATAGTGCATAATTAACGTTAATGACGACTAACTATATGCATAGTACATACAAAGTATTCGTAAACTACACTCAGTAAGGATAAAAACAAAATAGAATATTTACACCTAGGCATGATTAAATGGAACATATTATAGATTATCCACCATTGATCATCCACATTGATAATAATTAAATATATTAATTAAATGTAAATGTTGTTTGTGTTTCATAAACCAACCTATATATATATATATATTTGTACTAATAATTTTGTAGGCTTGATCACAGTATTTACCAAAAGACACTTCATTTTTAACCATTTGAATTTACTATACTTAATTGCACCTTGCAAGAACACCAATCATTGAACATGGCCAGGATTTTTTTAATGGCAATTATTGCAAAGATCTTGAGCCTACCAAACCCTATTTTTATTTATAAACAGATACAAAACAGCTAAAATCCTAGGCGTGCGATTGATACATACCATAGCATATGAAAAAAAAACATAAGAAAACACAGATGAAATTCTTTATTTGTAATAGTCCAATTTTGACACCTAAAAATGTTATTAATTTCTAATTATTCATTTTATCCCTTACAAGAAAATAATATAATGATATCATAAATAGAATTAGTTAATATATGGATTATACTTTATTTAATTTGCATAATTTAAATATATATTTATATCAACTTTTTATATAAATTTAAAGTAAATTTGATATTTTTATCATAATTATTGATATACTAAAGGGATGATAATTATTCAATATATATATATATATATATATATATATATATATTATAAATATAGTTTGTGAACTTTTAATAATTTTTAATTCTTTATAAATATAATTAATATTTAGTTTAGTTTAGTTAGAATATTTATCTTAAACTTATTTATTTATAAATATTAAATACTTCTATTTATAGTTAGCCCTTTTCTTAGAATATTCGATAGTTAAATAATAAAATTTAAAATACGTGATGAAGTTAGAAAACCACAAAAAACATATTTTATTCTTTATATTTTTATATTTATAAATATATTTTATTCTCCTATCCACATCTGATATATTATTCATAATATATATAGTAAAGTAACCATAATGCAGTGTATGTTGCAATTCTATAGAGATTTTCTTATGTAGGTAATTATATCATGCGCATTATTATTAATTGCATTAACATTACATTTTTATATATTATTTTAATTGTAACATATTTTACTGTAAATACCCATAATTGTTTGAGAATTGAAGATTATATCAATGCTACTATTTATATACAAAAATATTTAATCCATATATAACGTTTTTTATATATATATAGTTTCTAAAATTTTAGTATATATATATATAGGTTAGGTATATTTTATTTTTCATTTATTTTATCTTTTTTACGTTTGTCATACTGCAGCTGAAAGTTCATAATAATATACCTATTATCTTTACAAACTAATGAAATAAAGTACCTATTACTAGCAATAACATATTTGTACCTTTATAATATTAAAAGATATATGATATAAAACATTAAAATCACACACATATCGAAATGTGTATTATATTTATATATTGTCTTTGGTTTTTAATTGGTCTGTTATATTAAAGTATCCATTTTTCTAGTATCTAAAATTCACGAAAAATGGAGGCATTGATCCTAATTTATTATCTGACAACAACACTAAGAAGGGAAAAAAGTAAAAATTAGCTCGATTGATATTTTTCCTATTTGAGTGCAGGTGATAATTAGGTATAGCATTTGCTCATGTGATTTAGTCATTTAGCTGTGTCATTTATCATGCTTCAATTATTACATAGTTTTAAAACATCCCCTTTTAGTAAACATAAAAATTTATGTAAAAAAAACGAAAAAGTAAATTATCAAAATATTTACAATAGCAACAATCTTCTGACAATCGGCGCCCACCAAAAAACTGTCTCATTTGGATCCTTTTCTAGTTTTCAAAAAACTGTCTCTCGTGTTAGTGTCTGTACTATCCGTATAGGAATTGGTCACTTGGTCAAAATTTTTGGACTGACTGAAGTCTCAAAAGGTATGCGAGACTCGCATTATCACATACTCCCACTGAACAGAACTCTTATCAGGAAAAATATTCTGTCATATTCTTCAAAAAGTGGAATAGAGTTGAGTGTTTCCATCCAGCACTTCAGCGTAGAATAGTCCATCGAAATTCACCGCAGTATTAATTGACATGTACGTTTCATATCTATTCTCAAGAAGGTAGACTTTTTAGGTGCCATCTATAATAACTGCATTATATAAGAAATAACATATTCGTCATATCATGTTAGTCACATAAAAACAGCTATTTAAGATGAAATCTAGTTGCGAAATAACCCCGGAAGCACTTAACTATGCATCCAATAATGGACGAAGCAAAATTCTTCACAAGATTAATTGTTTTCCAAAAGATACAAAATAGCCGCATCCCTAAACGTTAATTTCCAAATGTTTTACTCGATTATTAGAAAATTGTATAAAGTTGATTTACTTAAAAAGAAAATAGGCCAAAATTCCTTCATTAAAAAAAAGCATGAAAATAAATCAATCTGGGAAAAAACTTTTATATATCGCTATTATAAAAAAAATTGAAATGTAAATAAACAAAAAAAGAAAGCTGTGGGTCAAATAAATATAACATATATTGTACAAAATGTAACAACTAACAGATATTATTTACAAATGCTAAAATATCATTAACTGATATTTTCACATAAGTCTGTACACATTTGATGTAATAATTTATACGTATATAAGAAAATCGATCAAATATAAATAGTGCATAATTAACGTTAATGACGACTAACTATATGCATAGTACATACAAAGTATTCGTAAACTACACTCAGTAAGGATAAAAACAAAATAGAATATTTACACCTAGGCATGATTAAATGGAACATTATCTAAAAAACGGAACTACAATGATACATATATCATTGGATCTTGGTAAGTACATCATTTATAAATCACATGAATAAAATTTTAAATAAAAAGATATTACAAAAATAAAGTTATAGATCACTATCGATAAATTAAATGTTTACAAGTTCTATTAATATAAAATTACGATTGTAGAGAAAGTTTCATTAATATCGGTAAAAATCTCTGCAATGTAACACGTCTAAATAGAGTGGACTAATGAAAGCGACTGGAGTATTCCCACAGTTACACAAGTTTCTTGCAGGAAGACAAAGACTTCTCCCAAAGTTTCGCGGCTAGGTCATCATCCAAGGCCTTCTGGGGCCACTCCTTGGGCTCACAGTTGACATACAGCCGGCCCGACTCCTGGTCCAGATCTTCACTGATAGCACAGTGCACGACGGTCTGACAGCCTTCGAAGGGGTTCTTTAACAGTCGCCATGCCAACAGGCGTGCAAGCGGCCTTAAGAGGACGGAGAGCTTCTGGATAGAGTGTCGCATGAGATTGGTGTAGACCATGCCCCCCGTCTCCACAGTGAAGACATTGACCCCGCGGCTGTGGTAGCGTTTGTGGAGCTCTCGGGCGAACAGACAGTTGGCCAGCTTGGAGTTGGCGTACGCCTGCATCGGTGAGTACTTGGTGGCCGAGAAATCCAACTTGTCCGGGTCGAGGAGGCCTCGTTTGGAAAGCGACGAGGAGACAACGACAACCCGGGGAGTGGGCTGCCCTGAGCTACTGGTGCCCGGGTTCTCCGTGAGCTGTGGCAGGAGTGTGCAGGTGAGGAGGAAGTGGCCCAGATGGTTTACGGCCATGGACTCCTCGGCGCCGAAGTCTGCGATAGTGCGGAGATGGCCGGCGAAGATGCCGGCGTTGTTGATGAGAACGTCGATCCGTTGGCCGGCCAAACTGGCAGAGAACTGCTCGATAGAGGCCACGGAAGTGAGGTCGAGCGGCTTCACTACGATCTTTCGGTTCTCTGTGAGTTTTATTATTTCTAGTCGAGTCTTCTCACCACTGACGATGTCTCTGAGAGAGAAAGAAGGCTAATTGTACTGATTTTATAATAATGCGGAGTAATAATTTTGGCACTAGTTTCTTGATGATTTCAGGACATCAATATAAAAATAGAATGTGTTCTTATGCGGTGTTACAAACCATTTAGTTTCAGTTATATTGAGAATCGTCATCACTGACAATCAAATTTCAGATCGCTATATTTCGAACGTTGTTATATTCTTGATAAAAAATATTCATTTAAACATAAAGAAAAAAAATTATATATTTAGAGAATCATTTTCAATAAATAATTTTATAATTTATTAAAGTTAATAAACTATTTTACAGTTATAATTTGTAAACTTTAAATATAAATCATTAAGCTAGATAATCCAATGATATTAGGTTGTTTTTGAAGATCTCCTTTTTAATTCCCTTAGGATTGCATGGAGCCAATTTCACTCTCAATCGCTCACATTGGATTTAAATATGAACTTATAAGCTATCGAAAAAAAGTTAAGAATATAAATACAACAACTCATAGTCCATCTGTTTGTAAGAAAAATGTCTGCGACTCATTAAACTTACATCCAAATATTCTAACGATATGTCTAGACAAATGGTAGTGAGCTGGCTACAGACAACCTAACTAACTATTTAATATTAGAAATCCAATGATTATAAATCCTTATTATAATATTCTAGATATTAGTTTCAAAAGTCTATTTTTGAAATGTATTCCTTTTTTGGTTATATTAGTTCTATTTATATTCTTACTATTTTCGTTTAACCCAATAGCAGCTATTAAACTGCAAAAGATGTTGACAACATTTTAAACATACATGAGAAATGTTCTGAAAAATAGTATTTTTAATTGGAAACTAGAATTATTATTTTTGAATAACAACCATAGTTTTGTGACTAACGTTTGAAAACTATTTAATTTTTAAATAATTCTCATTTTAATTATTTCAATTCGTATCATTAATGGAAGGTTTAATTTTTTCATTAATTGTCCAATGTCCATCTGCACTCAGCAAATTGTAGATCCATATATTTTTAACTAATCCAATAATATAAGATCCCAAAAATATAAATATAATTATCAAATATAAAACCAGATACATGTTTTAAAATTATTTTTGACTAGAATGTAAAAGTTTATTGAATGTTATAACTAGGATAGTCAGTATACATGGCTACCAAAATAAACGATCATTATATTACGAGTTTAATATTATAAATATAATGAAATTACATTTCAAATTAGTATTTCCCGAATTTGTTTTCAAGTTCAAGTGTAACAATATAATAATAAATTGCAAACAAATGACAAAAACTATAAAAGTTGAGTATGGAATTGAGAAAAGAAAAGTAATTAAAAAGCAAATATGATCAATTTTCAGTAAAAGAATGAAAATAACTCTACCAATTGTTGCCACTTTATCAGTTTATATTTTCCCAGTTCAAATAACGAAAAATTACCTTGTTTTCTTATACGTTTTTAAAACATTTACTAAACAATTTGCGGAACTTACTTGCAAGCAAGAATCAGACTGCAATCTTTCTTTGCCAATTCCAGTGCTGTGGCCTTTCCTATTCCAGAGTTAGCCCCGGTAATTAGAATAGTTTTCCTGGGCCGAGGTATACAGTAACAATAAACTACTTTACCGCGAAATATACGCCTAAGAATGAACATTCCAACAGTTGTAAATCCAATAATTCCAAGAGAAATGTACTGCCACATAATGCTGGTTAATCTGAATAGATAATTGAAATAAATTTTTAATAGTTGGGTGACAAATTTGTAAACTATCAATATGATAGAATTTAATAGAATAAATCAAATCATAAAGGCTTATTTTATTTGCCCCAAAAATTGTTGTGTTATCCATTATATAAAATAATAACATCATTATTTTCAATGAGATCAGGGGGCCTGTTTCATAAAGCTACAACTAAGGGTAGTAAATCTAGTTAATTATCTAATATCTTATATTATGCATGTTAATTAACTAATAAAATAAAATATATGATATATATATTTTTTATATATATACACTAGAATTCGTCTAAAAATTGTATTCACATATATTGTATATTTCTCTATACTGTATTTTTTCAATGCACTGGCAAAATTCTATCTGTTATATAAAAGTCATATTTCCATATATTGTATTTGGTTTTTGTACCAATGTAATATATATGTTTAAATCGTACATATTCATAATTTGGCATACAAAAAAAATAATTCTGTTATACAGACAATCAGCATTTAAATTTATGTAAAAAATGTGACCTATTCATTGTTTATAGATATGAATTTTAATATCTTGAACATTTCACTATTAAGAACAGACTGTACCACAACAAATACAATATTTAGGCAAATGTGAGTCAGTAGAAAGCTCAATGAGTGATACATTTTTATTGAGAGAAAAACAATTAAATTTCCATTCAATCTTACTTAAAAACCTAAATTGATATATACATAGTACATGTGTATTATAACATAAATTCAACAAACCAATTATTTACATTTTTAGGACATCCATATCATTCTTGTGTATACATATTCATTTATTTATATAAATATATAGGTATTTTGTGTATATTATATTTATATTATACAGGGTGGCCATAAAGTAACTGTCAAAATGAAGCTTTAGATTTTTATAAATCCATTCTTAGAAATCTCTGGATGCTTAATATCTATGCACAATACAGCTCATTAAAATTTCAAATTCAAATCTCAACAGCATAATTTTTGTATTGATTAATTGTTCAGTGAAAATCAGTTTTGTGAAATGCCAAGATTAACAGTTGATGAATGTATTTATTGTATGAAAACTTACTATAGCACAGAAGTTGTGTCTGATGTAACACAACATTTTCAGACAAACTTTAACAAGACTGTTTATTGGCACTTTGTCAAAGATTTGGTGAATAAATTTGAAAACACTAGATTGGTTAAGGATCAGTCAAGAAGTGGATAGCCATGTTCTGGAGACTGTAACAGTAAGGGTCGCACTACAAGCTCCATCTGCTCGACCAAGAACATCACAATGAATTTTTAGTGTGGAAATGGGTGTTTGCAGGACCAGTATTCAAAAGATAATTAAAAAACTTGGATTAAAGGTCTGGAGACCAAGGCTTTTTCAACAGCTGAATAAAGATGACGGGAATCGCAGGTTGGAATTTTGTGAACAGTACAGCCAATTAGTAGAAGATCCTGAGTTTGTTGACAGTATCATGTGGACTGACAAGGCAAACTTTTTTTTAGATGGTCACATTAACAGAAATTAATAAGTATATTTATAATGAGGGATAAAGCCACATACTGTAAAGTATTAGTTGTTATGTCATGTTAAAAAGTGTTCTTCACACAATTTATTATAGCAAGTCAGCTACATACTTATCAATATAGGAATGCAATCTAGCTTACAGTTAAAGTTTTAAGGAGAGTTGTGGCAAAGTGATTAGAACTCTTGTTTTCAAACAAGAAAGTAGCAATTTCAAATCCCAGAATGTAGTCCTGACTTTAACAAACTCATTAAATTGTGCTTAAATATTGAGCTCAATTGATTTATTAGTTGAAACCTTTCAATTACTAATCAATTAATACAAGGTATTACCCTGCAGTCAGTGAATTTACACAGGGCTTAGATATTATATTTATTATTAGTATTAGTTGATAAATAATATTGTTCATAAAATTAATAAACAACTTTTATAAGACCAGCCCTTAGACAAAAAAAGAGACTTCTCATATATACAGATTTTATTATTAAAATTATTTTAAAAGAGTCATATTTTTACCAATTTTTGTAATTTGTGTTGTATTTGTGCAAATTATATTGTATTTATTGTTTTAATAGGTAACTAATTTCATAGTTATATATTTAATGTAGTATACTTATATAGAGGGTTATTATTATTAAATATTTAATAAGCATAAATGTAAAATTATAAATGAAAAGCAATAAAAGTAATAGATAATCAGATGTGTGTATTTAGAGAATGTGACTTATCCTAAGACAATAACATTAGGTCTACTTTAGTCAACTCATAAAGAGAATGTTTTTATTTTTCTGGAAGAGAAAAATAAAATCTAATTAATGCATAAAGAGAATGTATTTGTCTGGCCATGAGAACAGCATGGGAAATAAGTTAATAAATTCATAAACAGAATGCATACATAAAGAGAATGTATTAAAAACATAAATCCTATATAACATATCATTAAGAGAAAGCTTTTATTACATTCTATCAAAGAGAAATTTTCCAGTGTATTTATTAAGCTTGGCAAGTAATACAAATATTTTCCCAGCATTTGTTTATTACTTCACAATTGATATTACTCAAAAAATATAATAAAAATTATATAATGGTTATGTATTTGTATAGCCCTAACAAAATATAAATACATTGTCAGCAGCACTGAAAAGAAAACACAAAATGGAACAATGTTGAATTAAAAAGTAAACAAATGCATCTGAAGTTTTTCTTTAAAATGAGAGATCTCAGTTATATGGTGTAAGGATGATGGAAGTGAGTTCCATAGTTGTGGTGCAGCATTAGAAAAGGCATGATCCCCAGTTTGACAGGTTGCAGGAACAGGCACTATTAGAACAGGGGCTGATGATTGTCTTGTATCTGTTCACTGACTTTCACACATAACATTTTTTAAATGTATATTGGTGACATCTTCTGAATTGCATTATGGGTAAAGATTCAAATTTTGAATTCAATACATTTTTTCACTGGTGGCTACCAGTGAAAAAATGAAGGGCTTTTAGAAGAAAGAGGAGTGATGTGTGTTCAACAGGGGCTTCTTGTGACCAGATGTGTGGTGGTATTCTGTATTCTCTGTAGTTTGGATATGTTAGTGGAAGACTGGTTGGCCAGCAGAAAATTACAAAAGTCAAGACATGAAATCACAAAGGCATTGACCAGGGATAAAATTGTGTATTTAGTTGTAATCTATCTAATTTAGATGGGATATATAGTGTGTATTTAGTCATAATAGTTAAAATCTAACCACAAATAAAAAATAATAGTCTCTATAAATAGTCTAAATAGATATATTATACAGTGAAAAATAGACATATAACCTTAGCTGAAAAGTTATGAACAAAAAAACATTAAAAAAGTGTCCAAATGGCATTCATAAACCAAAATACACAGCTGTTCTAGTTTGTTTTCACTGCAAATGAGTAAACAAGAAGATATAATATAAAATTAAACATTTGACATTTAAAGGAAGTATCATTGTGGACTCAAAATATAGCACATTAAAAAATATTGTATTGTTTTCATCATAAAATTTAGGATTTTTAGGTTTTAAATTCTAAACTGTGAAAATTTAAGTTTGTTATGTCTTTTAAGCTTTTTTTGAGAGGCCTGAATGTAGCAGTCTGGCAAACAGTTTTTTAATTCCAATGTTAACAGTCCAACAACCAAATAATATTGGATAATAAAATCCATATAAAGCTTTAATCCAATCATATTTCTAAACCTGATTCACCAACTCTACCATACCTTGAACATCAAAAACACGGAAAAACATTAAAATACGATAAATGCATTAACCATTTGTGCCCGGGTGTACAGATTCAAAAGTTGCTTGCTAGAAACGTCTATGTAAAATCTCGAGTTGTGAAAATTCACAAAATTCAAATTTTCGATTTCTATTGGCTGTTGTATAACTCTCAAA
>JAUZNC010022210.1:4183-19046 GCA_034780395.1 Vannuccia rotundouncinata
TCCAACTCAGGACAGACAAAGATTAGGAATGCACCGCAAACTATAATAGCAATAATGTATAACCATGATTCGTTAGACTATCAATAATACCTTTGTTAGATTATGAAAAAAACTCATCTAAAAATGTTCACTTCAAAAATATGCTAAACTCAAATAGAAATAATGAAATGGTAAGTTAAATGTAAACGAGATAGCTTATGATAGAACCAGTTTAGACTCCTGAAGGGGTCTTGGCATATTGGAACTCGGCGGAGTTTTGGTACTCTTGAATGTCCAGAGCGACGATGCAGCTCTCCTTAACGACCAACTCTTTGTCTCCCAAATACTGAGTGAGCAGGTGCTTGCAGCTCGGGTTGTTGATATTGCCAAGCGCTTCAGCAGATTCGTGGCGAACCATGTGCGACTCATTGGTGTCCTTGAGACGTTCCCCCAGCGCGTGTTCAGCATCGGCGTGAGCCACCTGTCCGAGAACGTAGGCGACTTCATGACGGAAGAGGGAGCTGTCCTTGGCGGTGATACCTGGGCCACAAGGCACAGAAGGGGCCAGACCTGCAGAACAAGGTGCACAAGGGAGGTGTCAATTAGGTTCGACCAGATGTACAAACACAAAAAGTGGAAATTCTAATAAAGCTAAACTTTGATAACATCGAGGTAAAAGTTTAACCTGTGGAACACTTTCTGCAAAGTGATGCTCTGCCCAACTAGTTAATAAATTGTTCTCAATTGGACCGTGGCTTCAAACATGTATTCAAAGAGGGATGATAATTATTGTAAAACACGTATTTGAAACAGCATCTAATGGATATTTGAACGATCGATAATGAAATAAGAGTTCTTTACAGAAGAAAACTTAAAGCAACTTAAAAATCAGTGTACGTGACCAAATACTTGGCACCGGTGTGATTCAGCAGTGACACTTGACAACAGCTTTTCTAGTTGAGAGAACTTGCTGCAACATATTGTGCTGCACTATTGGCAGATCTGTCAGTTACTCTACCCGAGGCCTGGGTTAAGAAGGTTCACTGGGGTCTTTACTGAAAGTTAATCAAGGTGGAATGGAGAGGGGTAGACGCCCGTATAACTAGCCTTGACAGTCGTGGTCATCAACCGTACAAAACAAAAAGATAATAGACTCAATATGATACTTAACTTGATGAACTTAAAAGGTTTAATATAGACAAACTGTCTTAAACTGAACTTGCAATCTTAAAATAGGGAAAAAGTTAATTCAAGTTGTTTCAAGTACGTCAACTGTCTGCCTGTTTGGATAACCTCTCTAAAGGGCACAAAAGAAAATGACAGTTCGACAGTCTAACAAGAATAGAGGCATCCTACCGTCGACCAAAGCAAGAACGGCTGCCTTCTTCTCTTCGTGGGAGGGAGCTTCCGAAACTTTGTTCCTCAGAGTGAACATGGCTCTAAAGCGATCGAACATTGGCTTGCTGTGGTCGAGGAGAATAGCTCGCAGTTTGTCCACTGGCTGGTCGGGAAAGGGAGGGGCTGGGTCCACGGACAACTGATCCTTCGAGGTGAGCACGTTTGGTTCGGGGGCCTTCAACCACTCGATTCGTTTCAGGGCAAGGCCGCAAGTCTCAGAAATCTGTCCAGCAGAAAGACGGTCAAAGAATAAACAAATAAATGAATAATGGGGGGCTGGTTTACTTACAGCCTGAATGGGATGGTTGGCATGTTTCTGGAGGACAGCCACGGCCTGTGGATCTCCAATAGCCCCAAGAGCTTCGGCAGCTTCGTGACGGACAATGGCCTCCTGCTTTTCGTCCTCCAAGAGTTTCGTCAGAATGGGGATAGCAGAGCTCATCTGTTTCTGGCCCAAACAGTAGGCCATCTCGTGTTTGAGCAGGGCTGATGGGTTGACAAAGCCGGCAGCAATCATTTCCACCGAGAGTGGTTCGGCAGCATGACGAAGACCATAGAGGGCTCGAAATCGTTCGGTGAGAGGAGTTGTGGGGTTAACCAGCATGTGGCCCCATTCGCGGAGTTGAGTTTCGGGTACAGGTGCGGGAGCAGCCATTTTCTGAAATTGATTTCCGCTGCATTAGATTTACTCTAATGTGGAACTATATAAATAGCCATTTAAAATGTTACAAATATAAAAAAGTTAATAGCCGATATCAAACACATTAAAATAAGACATTTCAAAGAATAATTAAAAAAAGAACGATGTGATGGAGGCAATTTATTATATTTAAAGAAGAATTTATTAATAATACTCATAAAAGATAAATAACAGGGAAGTTATAGAAAATATATATCACAGAGGTGTACACGTACCAATTTATAAAACTCGATTCTAAGAAGATAGATTACAATTGAATATAATATAAAGTAAAATATTAGTTTACAAATGCAAATCGTTTTTTATAAATGTTGATATTTAATAGATTGGCTAACTAGACAGAAAATCTGTGTAAAACCAGCTAAACATAAAACTAAAAGAGGCCTAATAAACAATAACAGTTATAAATAGTCAAAAACGTTCCATGAAAATATAGATAAAAAGTAGACAATAAAATAAGAAAGAAATTGTAAGCTGATGTTCTAGTTTGTATAATTGCATGTGATATAAAAGGTGTAAGACTAGACGTATGTCTTTGCAAATGCATAGATAATTGATGACATTTTGTACAGATGGAGATTGTTATGTGCAGTCAATACTGACAGATTAAGATCCAAAGCGATTTAAAAACAAAACAACAAATAATTCTCGACATAAAAAAATATTCATATATCTTAATTAAGTTATAACGCAGACGACAGTGATACGGAAGGATGATAATGCATGTTTGAAGAAAGACTGTGCATTTAACAAGTGTGTAACAAAGTGACTACAAAATCGTTAATATCGACCTGACTAACATTAAAGAATCACAGGAGGGAACAACTGCCAATGATATTATTAAACATGCGAGTCTTTGCCGTCCGAAGTGGGGATTGTGTCCAGTGGGGGTGTGGAAGAGGGCGTATTCAAGTCTTCTGCACTGTCCGTGTCTGATTGGTTGGCATCTGCAGCCTGTTCTGATTGGTAGGCAGCGGCAGCCAATACGTCATCAGGCTGTTCTGATTGGCTGGCAGCTGAACCCAAGGCGACATCAGCCTGTTCTGATTGGCTGGCAGCTGAACCCAAAGCGACATCAGGCTGTTCTGATTGGCTGGCAGCTGAACCCAAGGCGACATCAGGCTGTTCTGATTGGCTGCTGTCCATGATTTCTGATTGCCTCAAAACGTTGACTGCTTCTGATTGGAGAGGAACTGTTTCTGCTGGAGGTGGACTTCGAGATCCAGGCTGTAACATGTGGATAATTGTGGAGATGTCAAGCTGCAGTTTTTCCTCCAGACGATGCAGCTGGCTGCAAATTAGAAAGTCAAACATGGATCAATAAACAAACGGGAGGTTCACGTCTCGGTTAGTGGTCTCATACTTCTCCATGTATCCCAGCCGGTTGTACAACTTCTCCACAGTGTGTTCTGTCATCAATGGTTGAGCGCAATCTCTGGCTTTGTGAGAGGTTTTGGAAACAGCGTGGATCATAGCAGTGTGCCGATGGTGTTCTGAACACGGGGAAGCCCCTCGACTAGTTCGAACGGAACGGGGGCTGTGCTCTGCAGATGCAAAACAAGATAGTTGACAATAACAACTCTCAACACAAGTAAAGGGATGTGCACATAACCGCCAACTCAAATTAGTTTCTAGGATTGACGTGTGTTATTAATAGAAGAAAAAAACAATCAACTGCTACATCAAAAATGTGACTTTTTATGACAAGGTTGGGAGTGAGGCCACACTACGATACAAAGAGGTTAGTTACTAATCAATTCCATGACAACCAAGCGAAACAGTTAGAGGATACGTGTTAAAACAAAAACTCACACTTTGTACTGTGCTCCACTAATTACTGCTTCTAGGCAGAGTTGTGATAACTTTTTGTCTGCTTCGACAACCATGCCAAGGTGTGACAGCAGAGCTATCTTTTTATAAGCCTATGTAGTAAGGGAACCTTTTATAAACTCTTTTTTCAAAACTATTTACACCCTTAAATCAACTGAAATGAATCACGTATAAATAATAATTGAATTCCTTTCCAAAGTTCACTCCAAACCAGCCCTGTTCTCATAATTAGCGCAACCAACATTAAGCCCCTCATAATATTGATTATTACTAAATTACACACTTTTAAGAATGTCTAAGGGGAAAGATGGAAATATTTGAGAAGTAACTTGAATCCAATTCGATATATTAAATTAATTAATGTATTTCTTTGCTTGGCAATAAAACTAAAATTTGAAACCTTTATAAAGAGATATTGTGAAGATTTGATCTAAGAATAAAGTTGAATATTTACAGACCAGTGGTCGCCTAATTTGTAATAACAATTAGCTAGGGTACAATTGCTCAAACCTTTATTTCTAGAACCTTGTTATAAATAAACACAAAGAGGGATTTTCTTTTGTATCTCATTTCTCCAGGCAAAGAAAACTCATAAAACAAGTCAAGGAAGTTGTTCTAAAGGTAAGTGTCACTTTTCTATGCTTGTAATACATCAAAGATTTAGACAATTAATATTTTAATGATACGAGTTTCTATGTGAAGACAAAATCATTTATGTGAAGACAAAATCATTTATCTGAATAAAGTTTTGATATGATAGATAAAAGAAATATATTTGAAGCACAACAAGTCTTTAGAAAAGGAAAATAAAATATGTTTTCGTAATGAATAAAAGATTTACCTTCAAGGGACGACAATCCACCGGTACGATGGGTGATATAAGGGGAGAACTGGAGTATGCCTTCGGGTTCTTCCCCAGTTACGATCATGGTCGTAGGATCCAGGTCATCCGGTTCATTCTGTCTTTTACGGGCCAATTCTTCCGGAGTTAAAGTGTCCTCGCGTACAAGACGACGATGTCCTCCATGACAAACACCTTGCACGTGATGGTGGTATGTCACATGACAATCGTTCAACGTTGGAGAGTCTAAAGGAATGTCAATAAATCGATCAATGTTGAGAGTCTAAAGGACAGATCAATAAATCGATCAATGTTGGAGAGTCTAAAGGACAGATCAATAAATCGATCAATGTTGGAGAGTCTAAAGGAGGGTCAATAAATGGATCAATGTTGGGAGTCTAAAGGAGGGTCAATAAATGGATCAATGTTGGAGAGTCTAAAGGAGGGTCAATAAATGGATCAATGTTGAAGAGTCTAAAGGACAGATCAATAAATGGATCAATGTTGGAGAGTCTAAAGGACAGATCAATAAATCGATCAATGTTGGAGAGTCTAACGGACAGATCAATAAATCGATCAATGTTGGAGAGTCTAAAGGACAGATCAATAAATGGATCAATGTTGGAGAGTCTAAAGGACAGATCAATAAATGGATCAATGTGGAGAGTCTAAAGGACAGATCAATAAATGGATCAATGTTGAAGAGTCTAAAGGACAGATCAATAAATGGATCAATGTTGAAGAGTCTAAAGGACAGATCAATAAATGGATCAATGTTGAAGAGTCTAAAGGACAGATCAATAAATGGATCGATAGTTGTGGATTTTACTGATAATGAAAAAAAAGAGAGATGTCTCACCTTTGCCAACGTCTTCATAAGCCGGAGGGACGCAGGAACGCTGGGGCACGGAAGAGTGATGCACCCGCAAAAGGTGCTCAGCTGTGATTGGCTTCATGGAGGCCTGGTGTGAGAACCTGCGATGTTGAAATGCTGACCCGAGGTGCTGATGGTTGTAGGTCTTGGAGTCCCTCCGAAGAGTGTTGGTCAGTGTTGTAGGATGTCCAGGAGTTATCCCGATAGCGTCGAGTTGGTCGTCCTCCTCGTCTTCATTGGGGGGAGTGTTGGTGTCCTTGGTGGCGTACGGGACGTCGCCACGATTCAGAGACTTTCCCACCAGAGCGGAGAGAGTTTCCTGTCGACCGAAAGACACAGGTTAGCATCCACGAAGCCGGCAGCACAGATCAATGATCAACTTACATCGCGCAGGTCGAAGGTCACCTCCAAGTTATGCGAGAACTGTTTAGCGAACTCCGGGTACATGTCCAGCGCCTCGAAGATGTCGTCCCTGTGGATCTTGTGCAGGTCACAGTAGGTCAACGCCCGAACATTGCACCTCGACTTTCCAATCGTCTCGAAGAGGGTCGGGTTCTCCCCGAAGATGTCGTCCTTGCCCAGGATCGCCAGAATGTTGTCGTTGGAGAGAATCTCGACACTGCCTCGTCCAATGAAGTAAATGGAGGAGAGGACGTCGCCTTTGTGGATGAGAGTGTCTCCGGGTGGCACATGTGTGGTCTTAAACTTCATCGATAAGCTTCGTAAACACCCTTCACTCGTGCCTGAAGAAGAGAAGGTTCACCTTAGTTTAAACCGCCGAAAGTTCACAGTTGAACTAAGATCACAGCGCACTGGTTCACTGCGTGTTTAGTGCAATACTTTAGTGCAATACATGCTTAACTATCGACGTTTCACTCTCTACAAAATCAATGTTACCCATTTTAATGCAAATCAAAATTACAAAGTGTCCACAACTGCTTGCATAAAAGTCTGTTTCACTTCCAGAAGGAAAGGTTCCTTTGTTTTGAGCGCAAGACAATAATTAATGTTTTGTATGATCACGACCTTGGTAAACAACACAGAAGGTTCTATTAAATGTAGAGGGGAAAAAGAATCAAAAGTTCCAACATCAATTTAAATTAAATGGGGATAAAAAGCTAAACGAAGGATGGTAAAACTTCCACGAAAAAGGAAGCAACAATAAAAGCGTCCATTTATACGAGGCAGTTAACCTTGAATGATTTATGAAGAATCCGTGTGTCTTGCCGGAAGATTTTTAGATTTCATAATTCGACGTTAGATCTCTCAAAAAACAGACATCCGTTGACTCAGTACATGACAAAATACCAATTTAACTAAAATAACAACACTCAATGATCGATTCAGGAATTATTAATAGCAGTCCGGATGTACGCCAAATCAGACTAGTCTAAAAATGACAGATGATGAAACAGCTAACATACATACTCCTCGTAATTAGACAGAAATGATTGTTCAAGAATTCATAATTTCACAATTTCTAAAGTCGGTAAAGCCAAAAAAGAATGTTTCAATGCAGCTTTCTGGCTAGGATATTAATCCCGATAGAACCAGTTTATCTCCAGCACAGGCAGGTAGGCAGCAGCAGATAAATATAGATGAGTCACACCCTGGAAGCTTATAACTATCCTTTACGCTAAAGAAAAAGATGCTTCTCTTCCCATTATCGATTACCCAAATGCTCCGGTCACAAAGCCATGCTAACTGCTGTTCCTCTGCTCTAAATGACTCACTTCTAAAGGCAGGACAGGAGTTGAGCAGGTTCCGGTTGAGATGGAGGCAGATGTCGGCCTGGAGGCACTCGGGGAAGCCCTTGAGAACCATGTTCATGTCGATCCCGTTGGTGTAGCTCCAGGCGTGCTGGAAGAACTCCTCGAGGCGCTGCCGAAGCGGGTTGGGGATCTGGTGGAAGCGGATGAACTCCTTGACCCGCAGCATCTGCGTGTGGTAGCGAGCGGTCCCGCTGTAAAGGCGCTGGATGATGGCGCTGACGTTGCCGAAGATGCTGGCGTACATGAGGGCTGTGTGTGGAGGGTTATGCGGGGTAAATACAGTGGAAAGGGGAGACGAGAGGGCTGGATCACCACTTACAGCCGATGAGCATAACGCAGATGGAGAACACCTTCTCAGCGTTGGTGTTGGGGCTGACGTTGCCGAAGCCAACCGAGGTGAGGCTGGAGAAGGTGAAGTAGAGGGCGGTGATGTACTTGGACTTGAGGTCCGGCCCGTTGGGGCTGGTGCCGCCCGAGCCATTGCCGTAGTACTGGTGCGTCTGTCGGGCCAAGTTATCCAGCCAGCCGATGTGCACCTGGCTGGCTCGCTCCATGTTCCCGATGGCATACCAGATGCAGGCGAGCCAGTGTGCTATCAGCGCGAAGACAGCCATCAGAAGCAGCAGCACAGCGGCACCATACTCGGAGTAGCGGTCCAGCTTACGGGCGACGCGGACCAATCGGAGCAGCCGGGCGGTCTTGAGCAGGCCAATCAGAGTGGTTGTCTGGGTGGGAGGGGTGACAGAAGCAGAGAAATAGCACATCGAGTCAAAACCAGAAGGCGGGTTGTTAAATGTTAAAATAGACATCATCAGTTGAGAATGAAAAGAACACCAAAAGAGGGAATTAATAATCTAGGAATCGTACATCACAATCAACTTTGATTAGTATATAATGCCGTTTAATAATGATTCATTTACTCCAGACAATATTGGACAGAGCTTTCAATTATTATTAAAAAATTTTTATCAGTTTAGTAGAGCGTTGTGAATGACAATTATCCAATAATTAAAAGATTCCAACAGCATCGATATACCGACAGATCTAGTGAATGAATGCAGTGATACCGATCTCCACCGAGTTAAAGCAAGAGTGATTCTGAAGGATATGAAACATTAGTGATCATATCCCCCAATTTATTGATCAAATAGAGAACCGCAATATTAATATCTGTTATGAACAATATAATTATGAAGTATTAGCGGATCAATAAGAGTTAGTATATAATAGACAAAACTGTTGTCTTGTTGCGAATTAAAGATAAGAAGGAATGTATTGGTGATAATTATTTAACACATCATCTTACTTGACACATCAAAATTCTGCAAAGAAAGACAAAATAAGCAATTATATTCCACTCCTTCAAACACCCCGACTACAATCTATCTCATCGTGCAAAAACAGGGCTATCTAGAGGCTTACATCATCGGTGTCATCTCCAAAGAGGAGCAGGTCGAAGGGTATAGCGGCCACCACATCGATGAGGAACCAGCCCTTGAAGTAGTGGACGGCTATGCGGCCCGGATGTGACACGACCTCGTCATTCTTGTTGACGTATGTTGTGCGGAAGTTGATCAGGATGTCCACGATGAACATAATGTCCACGATCAGGTCGATGATCGTCATGGGATTGGAATAATCGGAATGTCCCGAGTAACCCCGTGAACTCTAATAGAGAGAGACAAAGACGTCAGAGTCATACAACCTTTTAATTTGTTTAATTGAAGCAATTATATTAACTGCATAACAAGAAGCAACAGAGATGACTAATTCAGAGCTGTGTTATGAAGTACAATCAGATGAAGCCAATCAAATCAAAGGTGGAATATGTGTCATGATCAAACTGGTTCGTCGTCATGGTTATATCTCGGGCAGTGCGTATTAAAGCATTTACCAGAGTTCAGTCATCGGAACGTGCTGGTCTTGTGATGCACACGCATAATTAGATGAATTGAGCAGCGCGAACGATAAAAGCACCAGCTTTAGCGAGATATGGTTTACTTTATTAGTATTATAAATATTAGTTATTACCTAGCAGCTAGCTAAATGTAACAGGTGCAACATACAAGAAAACACCTCTTTCGTTCGTTCTGAGTAGATGATTTATTGATTCATATTCTAATAGCAGTATGACAGAAATGTTGTCGCAACTCAAAAACAATGTTTTCATATAATATGAGAACTTATAAAAGGAAATAAATATAGAAGACACATTACCGTGCATTATAGGAGAGTTGAACAAGCGCCACACAATTACCAGTTTCAGTGACATTGAATAATCGCAACCTTTTCTTAATCGGATAACTTTTAGTTTACAATTTTCAGGATGATCTAATAAATAATGTGTGTGACAAGAACGCCAACGATCGGGAGGGTCAAGGACAGCACATTTAGTTTGTCAGCGATGTGAAGCTGCCCCCCTGCAACAATTAGATCGATATTTACAATAAATCGGCAGCCAATCGGAACTGATCTCGAGGCGAACAAGGGAGAACCCTAGAACCTTGCTACCCCGCAGCTATAACCCAGAGAAGGGGGGTGTTATAAGAGGGATAGAGATAGGGAGCTCACCTTCCCTTGCTTGTTCTCCTTGAGCACAAAAGCGGCGACGTAGGGTGTGAAGATGGCGGTGTAGATGACCAGAATGAGGATAAGCCAGTCCCACACCGCTTTGACGGGCGAATAGTGCTTGAGGGTGCATTTGTGTATCCTAGGTGACTGTAACCGATGCTCGACATTGACGTCATCAGCACCCAAAGATAACATCTGAAAGATAAGAACAAAATCTCAAATACATTTCCTTCAAATTACTGAAAGATATTTTATTATCAATTTTCTTGGCGTCAATTAAAGGATAATCTAAGATTAAATTTGTTTGAATTGAATACCTCTTGATTATGGTGTGGGCAATATGAAGTTTTATTATGTAATAATTAAAGATAAATATAATAATTTAATTTGATTATAAACGTCTTTATCAAATAAATTATAAGGTATCATATCATAAAGAATTCAAACAATTTTAAATAATTTAAATCAAAATGTGTATCATAGATATTATATAATTAGCTAAGTGCTTATTTAAATAGTAATGATTATAATAATTATTTAAAATGTGTGATGAGACAGTAATTTTAATGAAGTGTTCCAGCCTAAATCTCTGTTAATATCAGGCTTGTTTTATTAATTTGCATTGCTTCTCCAATGAGACGAACAGGGTAGTCCCTTGCACGTTTATTATTCTCGTAATGAATGCAAGTGAAGGTAGTTATGGAAATGTTCCGCCATGGCTGATAATTTAATATCTCCTCTTTCTGTTCCTCTTAAATTTAAAAAACATATAATTCAGATATCTTTAAAAAATTAATCCATAGATATTTTCCATTAATTTAATGTTTCCAAACAATTATCAAAAATCGATATAATTTCTTCATAGATATATAATATTACGCCAAGAAAATAACTAATAAAATTTCTTACAATCCTGCTAAATTAATTTGTATTTGAGTAAACAAAGAGGTTATAGTTGGACAGTCACCTGGGCAAATCTCTCAGACACGTTGTGGCGTATGGGATTGACGCCGGTATTAACGATGAGACCATTAGAACTGGACTCTGCTTTCGAGTGGACACTAAACCGCCGTGTTGGGGTGGTCTGATCGAGATCTGCAGTGCTGAGATCTGTTTCGGAGAAGGCCTTCCTGTCTGTTTCTGGAATGATTAACAAGATACCGTGACACCCGCGAATGTAAACATTTAATGACTTCGCATACACTAACTACACGAAATGTCTAACTGACTGCAGCATGACCTGCATACGCAAATACTATAAACTAGGGAGTACAATCAAACAATATTTAATGAGGTCTTGTGATTATTTGCTCAAGTACTTTTAGAAACCTAAAAAAAGTTTTCAATAAACACATTTCCTGTAATAATTAATGTTCACTGTACTTCACAACAAAAGTTATTAAAACAACTTATTATTTGAAAATCAAACTCAACAACAAAAGCCGGCAGGAAGTTGAGTGTAAACAAGAGTGTTGCTTAGACCGCCGACGTTATGGGGATTACCTAATGGCTACGCTAAACTACATCTATATACAAACCGGACAACTTTCTTTTACACAAGCTTGCTTCAAGATGAGTGATGACTGCACACTACACCCCTGCTACTCAAGAAGAAAGCTTCCTACTCAAATAAGGGCGGGATTGCATCTTAATGAAATCTAATACAAGTCAAGTAAACTGCCTACAAGGAGGTTTCTCCTTTACAGAGGTATAAAGACGTCACCTTAGAGGGTTAAGATTTATGAATTTGCATAGCTTGGTGACTAACACATACATACTTTTTAATCTGCTTAGCATTGGTAGGGCAAGTCTGGGAGTGTTAATTATAAAGAAGTAATCTTACTTCACAAACATCAATCTAATTGGGAAGCATACAGCCAATATCTACTATAAAAACACAGAAAAACATTTGTTTTAAAGAATAACTCTCGAAATTCTTTTTCTTATAAACAAAAAACATTTAAAATAAATTGTTCCTCTAAATGAGTGTTTAACCCAAAACTGTTTCATGCTACATTAAGCTAAACCAACATCATTACGGACACATTTACAAGCGATTGAATAGGTTCAAGATTTCCCAACAATATCGTGGTTAGTGAGGCAGAAAATATATAACTATTTTATTACACAAAAAAATAACTAAATAAAAAAAAGACTTTTAATATCTCTAAAAACGAGAAACGATAAATATTATTTTAAGAGTCGTGTTGGAGTGTAAGGCACGCCGGAGAGGAACTAAGTTGAGATATGACAGTTACTTAGTGATAACTATAAATCACCAAGATAAAATCCATCCGTGTTCTTCATAAATATCAGGAGAAAATGTGAAACTAGAACCCAACCTTCGAGAGAGATTAGAATGTTCGAGAAAGCAC
This sequence comes from Vannuccia rotundouncinata, assembly GCA_034780395.1. Taxonomy (NCBI): domain Eukaryota; kingdom Metazoa; phylum Platyhelminthes; order Proseriata; family Coelogynoporidae; genus Vannuccia; species Vannuccia rotundouncinata. The sequence goes on from JAUZNC010022210.1 coordinate 16,524, forward strand.
AAAAATTGGTATTAAGAACTGTTAAAACATCTCACAGTCAATTATTTTATACAGGAGGCAAACGGCAACTCACTATTTCCATTGTAGCGGTTGAAGTTGGATATGGAATAGCTCAGCTCCATGCCACCATCAAGACTCGGTGTCAACGTCAACAAACTCGTGTTCTCGGCGGTATTCTCCATCGTCATGGTCTTCCTTAAGCCGCCAACCTCCCCCTGACCTTCTTCCAACAATAGCTGACCGTCCACGCCAAATCCATCGAGCATTTCCCCCCCTGGACCAACGCCCGATAAACAGCCCATAGTGACGTCACCACGGCCGGCCTCCAGCCCGCCAGGTCCACAGGATACATGCTGCGTGTTGGAGTCGAGCGGCCCACCCGAAACACCCTCACGATCGCTACAACGGCGGCGGAACACCTGGGCCACCGACTGCGCAATTGTGGTCACGTGACCGAGCCAGCCAGAGGCTAGCAGACCAGGGAGAAATCGATTAACCATAGATATTTAGGACATAGACTGGACAGCTAGTAAGAATCCTTGTCGTGGTTTCGTTTTCGTTTGACAATTAAGAAACATCATTGAATACCCGATTAACATTTGACTTTGCTATAAATAGGGGCCTTTGTTCAATTCGTTTAATCTTTATGGTTCTAATCAACAACTACAAATTCACAAGATAATAATCCAACAATCTTCAATTTATGTTAAAATGATTCAATTAGTAGAAACTAAAATCTTATTATTATCGAAGTGTAAATATAACATGAGAAAAGAAATTAGAATCTGGGTTTATTTAATAAGCTCCTGGGACATGTTTAAGTAGGTAGGATAAATCATCAATGATCAAACAACAATAACGGGAAATATTATTCAATAATAACTGACAGAAGGGAACAAAAACTGTCCTACAAAATAAATAGGAGATTTCTTGTAAAAGATATTAGAACTTCGAATAAATTCATCTTAAACGTTGCCTTTTGACATATTCATGTTTACCGAAATATTTATTATAGAGAATTGTAAATTAGCTCGATTTTCATAATGCTGAAACTTTGAGATTTATTAAATTTGTCACATTTAATTTTAACATAAAGAAAGAAAAGATGGCGACGTGTCAAATAAATACGTTTGATTTAAAATTTAATCTTGACAGTACAAATAATAAGATACATGAAATAAAATTTATCCTACTTTCCCTTACAAAATTATACAAATAATTCCTAAAAACGCGTAGTAAAAATGTATTGATCATGGCAAGTAGAGACAGCTTGCCCCAATATTTAGCATACTGAAATAGTGTTTAGTGTGCGTCCGATTTTTGACATTCTGCAAGTGTTTACATCCTTCATTATAGGTTGTACATGTACCATAACTCACATGGATGTAGCAACAAGATGGCAATAATCAAGACTCCTTTCTACAACCATATCAAGTCTTGTATTTGGCGTCAGGAGTAATGTTATATTATTATTTAAATTTTGTGAAATATATCAAAACCATTAGTAAAATAATTTGATATGATAAATGAGTTAGACAAGCACTTACCCGCTTTATCAGCCAGGCCATTCTGTTCATCAGGAATCGGTTTTCCCGACTCGGACTCCACTTGAAAGGTGAGAATGTAGAGACGAACATGCCCTGTTTCGTTCCTCACCGGGGCTATTGTGATGCTGCAGTGAAATCGGCTGCCTACATCGAAGAAAGTTACCAATGACTACAGTAGCGAAACGGTTTACAACTAATACACGAAGCAGAAAGAAATCCAGCGAAAGTTTAAAAAAATTCCTAGCTAGGTGAGATTTGGAAGTTGGCTGTTTATAAATACTAGAAGAAAAACTGCTTATATCTGCGTCTGTTGCATGTGTAGCCTTCTGATTTATTGCACAGCACGCAGGAAAATATTGACTCGGACATTTCAGAAAGGAAGCACGTGAATACAAAATTACAGTTTCTGTTCCTTTCCCTGCCAATGTAAATGTCACGTGAAAAGGTCGAATCATCTCTAGCCTAGGGCAACCTTAATAAGTATACAATAAGTAGAAATCTGTTCGGGACTGGGTGTTTAAAAGAGTAACTGATACGTTTTGAGAATGAAAATAAATACACACATTAAGTGGTGTGGACAGTAAACAAAATTATCTCTTTTGAAGGGACAACAACTTACGATCTTTTTTGTAAAAGAGAACACAGACTTCAGTCTCTTCAAGACTTCCAAGAGCGTTACGAATGTCTCGAATCGCTTGGGTAGATGTTAATGGACCATGTAAAAACTCCATAAAACTCGATCGTTGCATGATTTCCGCTCTGGAATAACCAGACAGCTCGCAAAATCCATCATTGCAGAATATAACAGGCTTTGCTGGTAGTACAGCATTTGTTATTAAAAATTTTCTGTCTGTATAAAACGAATAAAAATATAATATTATTAGAATAAGTTATACACAAAAATAATTATAGAAATCAATATAATAATAAAATAATAAAATTTTATCCCTAAATTTAGTAGTTTATTGAGTAAAAT
>JAUZNC010022221.1:0-48469 GCA_034780395.1 Vannuccia rotundouncinata
TATAAGATGATACAATATTTAGTCAGAATTGGTATAGGTTGTAGGTATTTATTGGGTCTATTTCTAAATATAAATTTTACTACTTGCCATCATTGTAAAAACTGTTGAAATGAATCGTCTTCGAAAGATATGGGTACGGGGAGCATCAGTTTCATTTTTCTAAATTTTAATTTTTCTTAATTTAATCAGTTTATAAATTTAATTTCGTACATTTACAAATTTGATGAAAAAATAAATACCTAATCTAGTGTTATACCTAATTACTGTGATGTCGATCAATGTTAATAATAAACATTAACAACATTTAATTAATTTAACCAATTTGTAAATTTTTTAATAAATGATTTGTTTTAATCATCCAAGCATTTCAATAATTCAATTTCATTTATCATTTATAAATCGAAAAATTAAAAACGATTAAATTAAATTACACTTATTACTTTTCAGTTATTTTTGGAGATAATTCCCACTTTGGGCCATATAAATTTCTTCCAATAATTATTTAAATTCTATAATTTTGTGGAACAGAAAGTATTCAAATATATTTAAATATGAAAATTTACACATGGTTCTTCCGAAATTGATAGTTAATATTTAATGCAATAATATTAGCTACAATTTATTATAAGGAAACAATAGAACAAACGAATTATTAACATTGATTATATTAATGAATTATAGAATTCAAATCAAATTAAAATGAAATTAAAGATAAAATATTAAAAGATTAAAAGATTAAAAATAAAAAGTTAATGTTATAAAACTTGCATTATGTTACTATGAATATTATTGTGGGATACATGTTCAGTAGTGTAATACAGAGGTTTCAAAAAAAGTAAACAATGGAGGAATTTAAAAAATAATAATTCAAACGAATTTATAAAGTTTCCAACACTAAACTCTTATCATATGAAATATTAAGTGGATAAGTAACTGCACAATTTCCACCAACGTCATCAAACTGAAACCCGTCCAAAGTCCCAAACTACCCCCAAACGAAGACAAAAGCATCGTGAAGGACAGGGCTCGGCTTGCAGTTCTCTGAACAACATCCGCGGATCCAGGGAAAATGTTAACATAAACCAGATCCTTCACATTAATATCCGTGGCATTTGCAACATCATAACCCAAAGTAGAAGCTTTTCTGTACGCTTCTTCAGCACTATTTTGAAGAACTTCTAAAACATCTTTTCGTTCAGCTGGAGGCCATGCCGTGATAACAACAGATCGATAATATTTCACGGATGAACACGGATGATCACACATGTTGGCCGTGATTGGAGTTTGCAGAAATTTTAGAATTTCTTTTTTACTGCATAATGCGCGATCAACAAAACCATTGTCTTTGATAAGTTTTCCCAAATCATAAGTTATATTATTGTGCTTGATAAAAATAGTTTTCTCATTTTCAGTCATTTTAACAGAACTATTTGTAAAATATAATATTTTATCTGGTAGACTGTGACACATTGTACTTTTCATAATCATTTTTTCTGTGACAATTGCAGTATCATCGAGGCATCCACACATTTTAATCATATTTTGTTGATTAAGAATTTCCCGGCATTCTTTTATAGTTCGTATAAAACCATAGAAACTGGAACGTCCAGAAAATTCTGTTATAATTACTAACCATGATGAGGTTTTATTGCACGGCTCTACAGGTGTGGGAATGTCTTCTTTCTTCGTCATTGTCAATTCAACTTCAATATGTGAACCTCGTGAGGCTTTGATTCGTTCTTTTCTGAAGGATGGACGAGTTCGAGGTTCATGGATGCTAATTGAGTACCCAGTCATAAACTTTTTCTAAAATTAGAAAATACAATAAAAGTAGTAAAAGATACGTGAGATTTGTTAGCGTCATTTTGTAACTAAAAATATATATTAAACTCACTTGATAATTTTTAATAGAACAAAATACTTACTTCCTTTTTTTGATTTGTAAATTTTATATTCTTTGAAAAATATGAAATACTATATTAATAAATGGATTTATAGTTGTGTTAAAGTATTAATTATTTAACTAAGTGAAAATTAATTATCTACTTTGTACCATCGTCTTCGAATTAATAATATTTAAACAATGTTTTAAAAGTATTTTTTAATATTATTTTGTAATAAGTTGTGTAACAAAGTTATTAATGGTTAATTTCAAGATAATTAAAATATAGCAAAATAAACTGTGGTTGGCTCTATAAATAAATTTTTAATGGAGTAAAAAAACAAGAAAAATAGCTGCAAATAATTTTTTAGAATATCTTTGTATCTGTGTGTCTGTGTATCTAAGTATATGTTTGCAATAAAGACTGTTTGATGGAAAGCTTTAATAGTCTCTCTAGACTATTTATAAAATATAATTTCTTTTTTAATAAATGTACAAACAAGTAATTATTCAAAAACTTACAAGTTGTCGTGTTGTCTTCATGCTGACAGTAGTTCCTGGGTTAAGCAACAGCAGCAGCCCCGAACCAGGCCCTGTTCCAACAGCCAAGCGATTATTCGGCACGAACCGATAACAAGCGAACTTAGACGCATGCCAATAAAGTGAAAAGTTGCGGAAATCACACTTCTCAAACATATAAGTGCAGGAGATCACGTGATCTTGAGCGCTGAAGAACATGTCGTGTTTGTCAGCAATACTTCGCAATATTCTAGTTGCAATGTAAGACTTCTCAAAGTTGGCTTTTTTGCCCATCTGTTTAGCGACATTATTTAAGCTCTCTGTGATTATTTCCATTTTATCCGAAAATCTTATGTTTTCTGAATTTGGGAAATTTTTCAATTCTTTTCTTTCAGAAAGTTGTTCGGTCGGACAAAACGTCACATCGGGAAAAGTGAAGCCATCCAAGACAACTTTTTCGTTCCAGATTTTTGGGTATGTCAAAAAATTAACTACTAATCCATAGATGTCATTAGATAGTCCAACATACCCAGCAATGATTATAAAAACCCACAAAATTCGTATAAGAATAGAACTTGTGGTTAGATGACCAAATCCATGAGCGGATGTAGTTTCACAGAAAGTTTTAAGTGGGTTCTGGCTAGGCATCTTCAATCTTGTATAAGTAAGACAAAATTGAACTAAATAATAAAAAAGTGCTTAGTTTAATAGTTTTTGATGTGACTAGATCATGATATTTATTGGATGATAGTCGTGTGCGATTTTACCAATGACATCGTTTCATAAAACAGCTGAAAACATCAACGGAAGAATCTATAGGATCAGATATAAAAATAGCACTGATGGAATATCAATAATCATATCAATAATTTATACCTAATGTAAATCATTTGACATTATATGTAACATTGAATGTAAATCAATTTAAAGAGATATACTAAATAATATTGTGAAAAAGAATTAGTATTAAATCATTTTTCTATTTATGGAAAAAATTGTTTGTTTCATATTATATTACTGTTCTTTTGCACTATTGACGTGCTTGTTTTAACTTTATCTAAAAATTAAATGTATAAATAGTTTAATTCCGATTTAAAGTTTATTTATAAATCACACATTTTTCGATGCTTCGTCATAAAAAATGAATATTCACTGACTTCTTTCGTCACAATGTTTCGTCATCTTCTCGACAGCCTCTTATATTATTTTCCAAATTTACGGATGTATAGCATTTGTAGTAATTGTAACATAAAATATTGATTAAATGAATTATAGTTGTGTTTTAAATTAGGTATTGTTTCAGTAAATTATGTTTATTTTTTAATCATAAAGTTAACCAGATGACTCAACTCTAGGCTGTTGACAATCTCGTAAATTGGACATGATTGATTTGTCTATTTGTTATAATTACAACATTTCTGGATGTAATCAGCTTTTAATTGTATTGTATGTATAATTATTACAACTTATACGGTAAAAATATAATATTTGTTTATAAAACCGTGTACATAATGGAAATTGAGAACATTGAGGAAAAGATTTAATTGTTATTTATTACGTTTTTGAAAATATAGTGAATAGAACAGCTGAAAAATAACAATACCGAAAGTTATTTGTAAAAAGGTTATTACAAAATCATATTGACAATTACAAGTCTGGAGTCTTATTAACACCCTGTAGAATTTGGGAATATACAATTCTTCAAACAACTGGTTTTTGAGGATGGTTGAGGTGGTCTGTGTCAATTGAGAGGCGGTAGTAAGGAAAGCAGATTGTTGTTTTTGTACTAAACTATTTCTCTGTTATACAGCTTAGTACAGTCATTTAAGTGTGCTTTAATCCTATAGCACGCAATAAACAAGAATTTTACAATAATTGTGAAAACTATCAATATTGTTTTTTTGTAAAAATTTTTTTTTATTAATTTTCCTCTGAAAAAAATATTAATCTTTATAATTAAATTTATAATTTCTTTTAAATATCAATTTAAAATTGTCGTTTTACTAAACAGTTTAACGTTCAATATTTTATTTACAAACTAAACAGAACCGCTCTTGTATTTTAAATTTCTTTTATATTGACCCTAAATATTGGCCTTAAAGGTATATTTCAATGATATATCAATATTTTCCGAAAAGCATTGAACTATTTTAAAATAAATTTTTTGTTATCGTATTGAAACCAATATTTGGGTGAAAGAATTTCTATAAAACAAAATTTATGAAAATCAATTAGATTCAACTCGTTCTAAAAGCTATGTGATATATAGGCTCTGTCTGGAAGAAATCATAAATAATTGTCACGTTAGAATTTTTGATAAAATTAAATTTTCATTTTGATATATAAGTCATCGAAACTGTTTACATAATTTGTCAATTTAACTTTGTCAGCAGTAATTAACTTTGATGAACCTGACATTAAACTATTATTCTATTTGAACCATTAGTGTTCGGAAAGGATTGTTTTTTATTTATGACAAATTTATCTGTTTTTGATTTGGATAAAATCACTTTTAGCGTTGTAAAATTTCGTTTTTACGTTTTTTTAAATTCAACCCTATAATTAACATCTTATTGTATAGTTGAATTATTATATGTATCACATCTTAAATAACATGGGTAATCTAATTCGCTTTCTTAATAAATAATTAATTATAGAATAATAACAAATGAAAGCAATTATCATAGCGAAGACAAACCAATTTTCTATTTATGATGACCATATCATATCTCTATCATGAACAGTTTTAAATTACCATAGATACTTAAAATATGTAGATCAGATTAATTAAATTATTTTTTAGTTTATTAATATACTACTTAAATAGTAATACTAATAATATAAATGGGAATATAGAATATAATTTTTCATTAACGGTAGTATAGAAAGATAAATGATAATTATCATTTAAGATTGAAATGATTTGAGGCTATTTTTCTCAATTTTAAAAGAAATAAAACATATAATTTAAATAGTAGTCCAACAAATTCAAATTATAAACACAGATAGAAATATACAAATAATAAACTTTAAAAATAATTCAAAAAATAAATTAACTTTCAGTTGTTTCTCATACAATTTTATGTTTAGCATTCTTTAAATTGTTTTTAGCTTGTATTTTATATTTTTGCTTATTTGACACACATACACTCTTTATATTGTTTTAATATATTCAAAATGGTTTTAATATTGCAGCTTCGTTTACAACGTTATGAAATTACACAATATTTTATGTTACAATAATATAAACAATTTTAATAAATTTAATAAATTTAATAGATTTGCTATCGTTTTCTAAAGTATTCACATAAAAAGTAAATAGTTATATGTAAATATATTGTTAAAGTACATTGGTATGCCATAAACAATAAAATCTTTTTCAACTAAGTCAATAAAAATTTATTTAATTCTGTATAATGTTTAATTCTGAAATGTATTGTAACTATTATAGAAATTCAATTTTTTTGTAAATGAAGATCGTGCTTTTAAAATCCTCTTAGGAATCTTTAAATGCTTAATATTATGTGTATGCAGCAAAATTTTAGTTTTGAAACCAATGTTCATTGAATTCAAAACCATATTTACAGAAATATAACTCAAAATATAGAAAGCATAATTATTTTAAAATATAAAATTAAAAAACATCATTTAATATTTAAACAAAATTTATTGTTAATTCAAAATATAAAAATAACCAAAAAAATTCTTCAAATGTTTTCGATTTTTTCGAAATGTGAATTATTTAAATTCTTTAAATGAATTTAAAAAAAATAAAACCTAAAAGTATTTATATTTCTAAAAATTGATTTGTATAAAAAGTTGAAATAAGGTGAATGACCTTAGTAATTGCCTATAGTAAGACCGTTTTTCCTTGGACAGTTGAGTGTGCGATAATCAGCATTTAAAAGGCTACTAATTGAAAGAATGCAGATGATGAATATGGTATTTCAATGATTACATATGTCACTTTAGTAGCACTATACTTGTGCGATACCGTAGCAGTTCAAGTGTTGCAACTGGCATTTATACTAGAATGGAATTAACTATTAATGTATAATTATGTAATTATGAATGAAAATGTTTATATAGGTAGATATATATACTATTATTTATAAATCTAGAAATCCAACAGAAATAGGAACATTTATTGACATTTACGATAAAATTAAATCAAATCAATACACAAAGTATACTATTCTTTGTGCTATATATGTGTGTGACTTAAAATGGTTAAATGATTTAAAGAGCCATTTTAAATGACATATTGATTACTTTATTTCTATAATGGACACACATTTTTCATAAAGCACTATTTATTATACGCATTAGCGAGCTGTTAAGTAGAGATTATGTAATAGAAACACAACAATTAAGTGAATACAAAACATTAAAAATGTGACAAAAGAATTGGTTATTTAAGAATTATTTCAGTTAACATGAAATTTTTAAAGTAAAACTTTATGAAAAGTAGACCAATTTACTATTGAGTATAATCTAAACGGTAAAGTGAGCTAAATTCTCAGAGTATTATAGCGTACTTTACCAATTTTATGTTATGCATGATGCCATGTTTTATAATCTGGAATTATTTCTATACAATTGTGTTGTGCAGACGCCCTAGGAGACGTGAATGCTATAAAATCATAAAGTATGAGATATATTATAAATGTTGGCCACAAGAATGTAAACTCTTCCATATCTTATAAAGAAGACTTGACCATAACCAAAATGTTTATTTCATGTACCATTCACAACACTGATAACTTAACTTATTCGATCGTATCAATTACTAGGTAGTTGATTTCTCAGTATGCAAAATAAAATTTAACTTTACCAATTTTATCGATATAGTCGTAATGATTGTGAGAAAATTTCAATTATACTAATTAATGAAAAAGGTTCATGAAAGTAATAAAATATTCAAACTAAAAAGAAATGAATTAACAAATAATGAAATAATGAATATCTGTTTACTGTAATATGTTTGCGAAAATATTTCATATCTCGTAAAAGTATAATATATATAATCTACAGTGTGCAATCTATATAATACACAATGTAAACCGCAACTATAATTATCTAGAAATATTTAGAGGGAGACAGTATCATGGACAAAATTTCTCGGCTCACATCATCTTTTTCTCATTCGCAAATATATATAGATATATATAGGAAATAGTGGTATAGATACTGTATATAAGCCAGCACAAACACTCATCGTCTATCACCATTGGCATACAGCACTGTTTCAAGGCGGTTTTGTCATCAAGAATAATAGCTATACACTTCATATCGTCTATATTGACTGCCTACTTTGTGATCTATCGCTAAACCTCCTCCTTCTAAACTTACTCACAATATAGAAAACTATAAACTGGTTGTGTTCAAATCACTTACCTTGTCGTTGCATCGTCTTTAGAGATATATTCATATAGGTAGACAGTGACTGATTTTCTAGAAATACTTCTTATGTGAATACGACGTTCCTTTTCCGTCATATAAATTTGAAACACCCGCAATTGGTGTTTTTTCGACTTGGAATTAAATAACCATTTTTTAAAAAAATAAGGTTAACAAGTTTTCTGAATATACACTGGTACGCATATAAAATATAATGTGGCATTATATTTTACCGTTTACGGGGATACTATTGAGTTTTTCCGGATACATTTTAGGATTTGGGTAAGTGAATTGGACGATTTTATTTTATGAAATAATAAAGGTTTATATATATATTTTATTGTGGTGTTTTTAAAATTTGAATATTTTGAAAGAGTTTATTTTTTGAGCTAATTCAATAAAATTGTGAAAAAATTTGAAATCAACCGAACATTAATCAATAAAAACAGAAATTTTATAAAGTCGTTAATTTATTTCGTTATAATTTATCTGTTAATTATCGTTAAGATATTTTTACATTTTAAAGTAATTATATTTTCGACTAATTTATTCCTAAGATAAAATATTGTCAATTAATTTCAGAAAGGAAAGTAAAAATTTTTATTCATTTCATGATTCTAAATAAGTTTTGATAAATATTTACACGTTTGGAGTGAACATATTATTCCAGCTTTTATTTTATTTAGATTTAATAATATTTCAATAGAAATAGTTTAGCTATAGAGATATATTTAATTATATTTGTATTTATATTTATATTCATTACATTTTACGTGAATGTTTGTAATTACAGATATTATAATTATAATAAGGACTGTAATCATGATTAACTAAAATTATATTTATATATGATAGTGTACAAACTGTACAACTGAAGGTCATCAAACGAACTGACATTTGAAATATAAAACTAAATCTGTATCTATAGATTCCAAAACTAATTTACGAAATTATGATGTTTAAAATAGATAATAAATATTGAACATTGGTCGTATACTATAGCATGTTTTTAAAGTGGCTTATTTATTCAAGATTTTAACATTTTTTTAATAAATGCATCTAAATTTTGAGCATACATTAATGTATTTGAAGATATCAGAAATATTGAAAGTCTAATTATGTACAAGAATTTGTCCAGGGAATTTCGATTGTTAAATTAATATATAATCTTACATTTCAAAGTAAGGATTCAATTACCACTTCAATGATCTAATTGTATTTACTTTCCACATATTATACATAGTTTATGTATAAACAATAGTTTGTCATTACACAAAAAAGCAATGAGCGTGCGATTAATACTTTACAAATACTTTAGATAACAATTGCTCCTTGACCACCCACAATGAGGGTCAGGGCTGCTTTGGAGAGGAAAACTCAACATTAGTCCTGTCAAATGCACAGTATTAGTACAATTGAAATCTTTCATGCGTATAATAGATTTTTAAAATTGTACCGACAATGGCACTATATATTACCGAAATTTAACTCCTGCTTATAATCTGACAGGCTATGCAAAGTTGTTGAATAAATTTTGTTTTAATACATAACAATTAATTTAAAATTGAATGAAATTAGAATTAATTACAGATTTTTTGATCCTAACTGAAGTAACACACGAAATATAGTATTCTAATTTTTATAACTATATACATATATAATTAAGATATTTTAAAATTATATTAAAACGGTTAAATTTTTGAATTTTAAATAAAAGGTATAAGTAAATAATTAATTATTAGACTTAAAAACGTACAAAATGAGACCAAAATAACATAATTTTGGTTAATGTACAAAATTATATAATATCTTAAAGAAATATGGAAAAGCTTAAAGGAAATCAAACAGTTTTGAGAATTAAATTTGATCTTTTTCACATTTTTTTGCCTTCCATAATAATCGATTAATATTTTTTTTTATTAAATGGAAGTTCAACAAATCTATCTTCTTATTAATATTATTTATATTTCGGTTCGGCATATGAATAAAATGCGTGGGCTGTTTGAGGTGTTGCTACTGTTAGTAGCTTATAATGATAATAGAATTCAACAAATGTTTGACATACATACAACTGTGAGTGATCAACCAAATCTTGATTCATTGCTGATACGTCAATAATCTATAAAGAAGCTTTGACTTTAGTCGTGTGACAAAGCACCCGTGACCACTGTAAAGGAACTATTGCGCATTATCAGATAATATTTTAAGAGGACAAAGATCGCATAGATTTACCGACTTCTGCCACATTCCAACAGTTGGCTCACAACTAATTAAAATATCTTTGTTAAGGTTTTTAGTTAATTAAATCTGTTTAATTATTTAATTTGAACTTTGTATAATGTTGTTTAATATTTATAGTAGGGACATGCATTAGCCTATAATTATTATTTACTAACATTTTTTAGATCCAACGTGTGTGGTTACCATGAGGGAACAAATATTTGCTGCCAAGGTTGGACAAAAAATGAATACGGAGAGTGTTCAAAGCGTAAGTTATTAATTTGAGGGAACTTTTAAAGATCTCTATATAGATAGTCGTCGTAACCCATCAGATAGAAATAATCGGTTGCGGTTGTAGTTATGCAAATTGAAATCTTACTATATAACCAATCATTAAACCATTACTTATATTATAATTTATGTATGGAAGATGCATTAATGTATCTTTTGATGAACAGATTTTAACTTTTCAATCTTATGAAACTTTAAAAATTGATTATTTTTACTGAATATTCATATGTGTTCATCGTATAAGGAACTAGACTATATTGCATTAAATTATGAAAAACTACTTTTCTGAGTTAATTTGTTTCTTAAAACACAGGGATTCAATTAAACTGCCAAAAGTTTAACATACGGTGAACAGTTTTTGGTTGTATCCATAATATAGTCAAAATACTAAATATATACTAGAAGACTAGACTAGCCTGTATCAAGATCTGTCAAAAATAAAGGTATATAAACACACAGTTAAAATGCTTTTCACAGTGGACACGCGATTAAATTTGTACATATATTCTGTTCTTTTCGCATCTTTCTAACGCTAATTGCTTGTGTAGTTTTTTGTATGAGTTGAGCCAGACAGCTGAAACCCTGCATAATTCATCAATAAAGTGCATTTACCTTATAGAAAGTTTGTGAATTAGATTTGTTAAAAGAATTCATTATAGTAAAATAAAACTGAACTTTGTACACATATTTTAAAGTTATCCAGGAATGTTAAATAAAACGTGGATTTGAAAAATATAGTATTTTTATAAATATCTTACAAATTAATATTTTTTAAAATGTAGATTTACTAAAACCCAGGCAATAAATTAAAGTGGGCGCCTTTAGATTTACAGTATTAACTGAACTACTTAAAGTATTAAAGCGACTTCATATACATAGATACAATATTGTACCTACAACCTTTAACAGCCAAATGCTTCGGACAATGTGGTAGCGGTGGGGAGTGTATTCGTCCAAATACTTGCATGTGTGCTAACGGAAACATTGCCTACAGCTGTGACTGGAAGAATTCCTTAAATAATGATCAAGCCCAGTCAGCATTAGGTATGCTAAATAACAACCCATAAATTGGAATATCTAACCTTTAGTTTCATGATATAAGCCCTCTGCTAAAATTAGACGGACACATGCAAACGAGATTTTGTACTTTTTATTTTTTGATATAAGCACTTAAAAAAAAATTTAAAAGTTTTAATTTTTTAAAGTTTAATTTTTTAAAGTTTTTTGCAGAATCACGTTTTCTAAATAACCTGCCATAATTTCATTATATATATAAACAAATAAGTTCAACATATATGCAGCTGTTAAATTTTGTAAATATATAACCATATTGTAATGAAATAGATGTTCACTACCAAACTTTTATTTTGACGCATTTGTATAGCTCAAAGTTGTCCCTTGGATTGTTCGGGTAGAGGAACTTGCGACAAAGGAAAATGTTCTTGTTACAGTGGCTACACGGGAGAGGGTTGTCAAAGTGAGTTGTATAGAATGGTAGTGGAGTTCACTAGTTAATTATTGTTTAAGTCATGCCAGTACATTATTCCAACTTTACAAAATATCTTATAAAATTATAAAATCATATATATATTTATATAGTTGAACAAAGGTTACATAAAATACGTAATTATATGTTAACCATATTAACCCCATCCATCCATACCGGTGGGACCACCCCCCACTGCTTTTTTCGGTGGCATTTTGTATTGAACAATAGAATATGGAATAGCTTGAATTATGTAATAATAAATCATTTATAATTCTAATAAACATGAATCCACATCAAAATTTTTGTATAAAGAATAATTTAAAAATTTGAACTGCTTCAAATTAAAAAAAAAATTTCTAACATCATCTAGCATAAATTATCCTGGACTATCATAATGACAAATTTCATGCGCATCCACTATAGGAACATTAAGTTTGGAAGTGGGGCGATTCGCCCCCTCCCTCCCGCGGTATGTGAAATCGTAAAAAAGCCCGCCATGGATGGATAGGGTTAAAAAGAACCCTTTTCCTTATTTTGTTTGCAGATAATAATATATATTGTAAATAAAGAGTTTAAATTTATAAAAGAAAAAATATTACATTTTGTGTATCATACGTTACTTGATAAGTTTTTATAAGTTGTATAGCTTCAAGATCCAAAACAATTAATAATATTATCAATCAATCAATCAAAAAATCAATAAAATTTGTTGACAATTTAGGCGAAGTTGGAGGTCCTTGCTTCCTAAAAATCGATCGGGGTCTTTGCAGGAATCCCATGGATCAGATTAAACTGACCCGATCTATTTGCTGTGGTGCATTCAATGTGGCCTGGGGCAATCCTTGTGCTAGATGTTCTTTGAGTCACTGTCCCAAGGGATATTATTTGGTGGACGGAAAATGCGAAGGTGAATTATGGACGAATAATATTTATAATAATTCTTTCTGTATACATATCAAGTATATTGATCAGTAATTGAAGTAGTTAAAGTATTGAAAGATGTTTTTATAAAATTATTGCAAAATATTACAAAATTTGACAATCTAAAAGGGGAAAATGTGCGTCTTTTGAGACAACTCTCATACTTACCAGATTTAAACTTGTGCGATAGGTACATATTCCAAAGACTGGAAGCCCAAATAACACATTTTGACACAATCGAGGACATTTTTAATTTTTTAACTGAAAATGTACCAAATTTTACTCCTGAACGGATAATATCAGCTCTACAAAAAGCCATGGAGCATATGAAAAGATAACGAGGATTTATCGTTTATTTATATAAACATTCTGAGTTGAAATTAATTGTGTTATTGTTTTATGCTTTAGAATTATTATTAACTTAAACTTGTGAAAAATAACAAACGCTGTTTTTAATGATACAGCCTATAATTGCTTTTGCTTTTTAATCTATTTTTCCTTCAGATATCAACGAATGCAGCATTTCGCCTCTTATCTGCCGCAGAGGAAAGTGCATTAATAAGAAAGGGTCCTTTGAGTAGGTCCTATTTTACCTATGCTGATCTTTAATTGTTTCAATAACGTTTTGTTAATTTATCAATTAAATTGAATGTGTAGAGTGGTTTAATTTAGTTTTTTAAATATTCTAATATTCTAACTTTGAAACAAACTTCACACAATATTAGGATATAAAAGTTCATTATTAAAATATTCATTAAATTTTACTTCTGTTAGAATAGTACTTATTTTGTATATTTTCTTGTAGGTGTTCGTGCGGTTCCGGATACAAATATTCTGAGGAGAAAGCAGATTGCGTCTATAGTCCTGGTATGCGATCATTTCGTAATTTTAAATTTTTGTTTCCCAAATAATAATTTTGTGAAAATAACTGGAGTATATTTTAGTACTTAACTATATAAAAATAATCATAAACATTGTGGTTGGATTTCTTTGATTTATGCAAAAAAAGTCATCATTATTAATTATAACTAACATTGCAAAGTATCATTTATAATTAATCTGTATTTTTACAATATTTTTGTAATTACTTTTATTTTTAATACTTTTATTCTTAATATATCTTATATAGTAATCAAATTTTAATTACTAGAATTAATGATTGAATCTAAACCTCAACAATATGTTTAACATAATTTTAAAGACAATTCTTTTCTCTGTAACTCCTTATATACTTTATGTCCCTTCTTGTCATCCAATTATATCAAATTTTAAATAATTTCTTCTGTGCAGAGTGGCAAAATGACAGAATGTCCTATTATTATTATTACAGTAAGCTTCTGAAGGTGACTTCATTGTATAATTAGATATATTTATAGACTTAAATCATCATCATTCTTTCTCTTAGGCATGTAACTCCATCCTATAATGCATTATATATATATATAGATGTAGACTTCATCTGTAACCTTTTAGGGAAGATTGAACTTTTTTGATGAAAAATAACTGACACTTGTTCAAGTAGCGTTTTAATTGGTCTAAAAGAGGATTGTAAATAGCTTGTAAGAGGATTGTAAGGGCTGCCTAGTCGCTCAATATAAGTACATTACATGGAAATATCAAATGTAAGGAAAATTAAGGCATTCAATAAAAAGTTTGACAGCATTTTCTAAATGGTTGTACTTACAATGGAAAATTTCTTCACTTTTATTCAAATGTCATCCAGTTCTTATTGTAAATATGGATTAAAATATCGCAGCATTCTTTACTTTTTGATAAGAATTCTATAATATATAACTAGAATATAATTCTATATATAGAAATTTGGTAGTCTATCAAATCTTTTCAAAATTGTTCTCAAAATTAATATTATAACATTAACTATGCACATACTTTTTCCTATTTAATGGGATAAATCTGTTTTAGTTTTCTTTGGTGTTTGTGTCCTCAACAAAATATTCATTTCAATTGTAAATTGTGGTTTTCTTCCATTTTTATTAAACTTTCTATAAATGTCAGTATCTAATTTCTTTACACTATTTATATTCATTACGAATTAACTTAGATGTTGTTTGTTAATATTAAAATTCATTATTTACATCAAAATTAGAAGATTTCATGTTTTAGTACTTACTAAATTCACTAAGCATGCCTGCTTTCATTTTAGTGTACAGTAAATGTGATATTTGGGTGAATTTTATTTTATATATTTTATATGAAGGTGTTTATTAGATACAAAAATTAAATTACAACATATTTCTTAACTTAATTGAAAATAATTCAATACATTTTAAATATATTAGAATTACAGATAAGCACAGTTTGCATGTTAATAAAAAATGGTTTATGTATGCAACATATTTTTCTACCAACCGCTTATAAATTTAAATAAAAACCTTGTTATTGGACATTTTTTTCCAAAAAGAAGACTAATTATTATATAGTAACGGTTATTCAAATTCAAAACCTTTACACTTACATTATACTTAGTTGAATATTTAGTCATGTGAATAAACAACGGCATTCGCTCTTTAAGAAATGATCATACTTTTAATGGGGTTCACTTTTAAGAATTCTAAACAAATAGCGAGCACACCTATGAGTCATTTACAGTAAATAATTAGTAATTAGACGACACTACATATTTCAGACTACTGTCAAAGGAACCCGGGAGCTTGTGGATCTGGGGGAGAATGCATCAACAAACAGGACGGATCACATAAGTGTAAATGCTCAAAAGGTTATGAAATCTCCTCTAGAAAGCAAACCTGTAAGTTGTTAAGTTGATGACTAAGTCGATTGGTGGTCTGGTTAGTTTTTTTAATGAAAAAATTTATACGGAAATCTCGCTTGTATAACACTATCATAAAAATAATGCTTCTAAAGTATAATATATGAAACGATAAATAGAAATTCGCATTAATTAATCTTTTGCGAAAATTTTTTTATTGAAACAAAAATATATTGTAATAATTGAACTATAAATATTTATATATATATTAAACTTTCTAAATTTAAAATTTTCAGATAAATTGGAAAAAAATAATTTTAGTTTATTACTGAAAATTTGTGTAGAAATAATTAATACATTTGTGTGGTCCAAAATTCCTAAAATAATGTGTTATGAATTTCACCACCATTGCATCGTGGAATGCAACTTCTAGGCGACATAACTATTCTACAAATTATATAAATGCTTTTAAGTCAACAATCTATCATACAAGCGAAACTTTACTCGCAACTATTAATACACAGTAATTAGTATAATTGGAAAGATTGATGAAATGCCATGTACGTCATCCAAAAAATGTGTACCGCTATTATGTTGTGTCAGGTTTTCTCTACCCTTACATGTTTTCCTGTGGCCCTCTAGGTGTTCCCAGAACCGCGATGGCCTTCAACTTTTGTCAGTTCTACAAGGGGTTAGTATGCGAAAATGGAGATTGCATACCTAAACGCCGCACTTATGAGTGTGCATGTAAATCTGGTTTCGAGTCATCCTCTGACAGAAAATCTTGCCGACGTACGACTATTTGACGATCTTTTTAAAAATGTTTCAGTCACTTGAATTTTTATTAAAAAAATAAAAACTCCAATTATATGAATAGAACTTTGAAAACATTGTTTATTCTGTAAATTTATTAATTTTATCTGAAGCGTCATTAATAATTGTATTAGTAAATAACGAAGTAAGAATATTTTATGTTAAAAAAGAAGAACAGTTGTTTTATTTTCATGTTTTTATTGCTGCTGTGGTGCTATTTTTCCAGGAAAAATTGACGTTTGTAAACTTCATTATGGGTATCTATGCCAAAATGGAGAGTGTATTTCCACCGGAAGTGATTACACATGCAAGTGTAATCCGGGATACACACATTCATATGATCAGAAGAAGTGCATAAGTAAGGATATTATATTCTTTAGTTTAGATTGTTTATAAATTAAGTAATATTTCCATAAATAAGAAATGCACTCTTCAAATCGTCCGACCTTGACCTAGTTCATTATTATCTGTTTGCTGTAGGTTACTGTGATCTGTATCCAACAAGTCTTTGTCAAAACGGTCAATGCATCCCCAAAGCTGACTCCTATGAGTGCAGTTGTTATTCTGGATATCAGACCACGTCAGATGGCAAAGACTGTAGGAAAGTTGTCGAGAATAACCGGCATATATCTTCAGGCGGTAAGTTAAAAAGACATGTAACAATTGATAAATGTCTCGTTTCTGGAAAGTAATGTCTAGTTTCTAATTTTCCGAAAGTAATTCTTGAATGTAATATTAATCTATCGTTTAAAATAATGTTTCACTCCATGTTTTAGTTTTGATCAGAATGTTGAATTAAAATATTGAATCAATTGATTTTTATTGTTTCTTTCTCTATAGTACCTGATTCTGTAATTTATTATAATGACTATATGAATTATGGCCCTGATTGTAAGTCCATAGATTATTGAAAACTGTAACATCACATTACAACTATTATAATTTGTTTTATTTTTGTTTTTTAATATTTTGTTTTATTTTACTATGTTATTTTAATAATATATTATTATATTTTATCGGTCCTGCGTTTATTGTCATGGAGAACTCTATGCATAAGTACTGCACAACTGTACATAACATATTATTTATTTTCAACTATTTTTTTGTTACCAAGAATTGCTTGCCAACTTATCTATAAAATTTTTATTCAGTAAATTATACTAAATCCACAATATTCGTTCCCCTATAGTAATGTTCTGGTATTTTGTATTAAAATTGTCATCCTTTATTTTTTTTTCAACTCAAAGAGTCTGTTCACCTTAAATACCTGTAGCCAGGTGTATCGTCTTCCAAATGTCAATTTGTTTAGCGTAGTCGTGAGAAGTTGGATCAATCTAACCTATTTTCTCTGAATCATAAAGCAATCCAAATTGCAAGAATGCTGCCAAGAAGAAACAGTAGCCAAGCGCGCATACTTGATACCGTTTAGAGGTGCCGGTAAAAAAATGGTTCTCCATTGATTGGTGCTGTACACCATCCGCTTCTATTACCTATACACCTTCGTTGAAGTTACCTCTATACTCCAGACAGTTGGATCATGAGGCAAGGATAGTTCATTAGACTTGGATTGTTCTATTTTTAGTGAGAGGGGGTGGGGTGTACGTCTGTCAAGGCGATCTTGTGCAGATGGCCTATTATACTACGCAACTACAATCTTTTGTTTAATATGTATTTTAAAATGCCCCCCATTCCATTGATGTGGTAATGTGTAATCTCTATCTTACATTCCGCACATTGAAATAAAGGGTGTCTCAATTGCAACAACTAATTGTAGTTCAGCTCAGCCGAATTCACTCTCAGATGTTGATATCTTTTGCGAATAACCATTTAATTTCATTTCTATTTGTACTTTTCTCAAGCATGCACAGTGTATGACGAACACAATAATTGCTACTATTGATTAAGAATTATAATGACATATTCATTTTCTGTAAAATATCTGAATACATCGACTTCACAATATTTTGATCTGCGCAAGATGAAAATCGCTTAATAAACTCTTATTTAAAAAAAATAATAAACTATTTTCGTCGTTACATTACATAATATAAAACATTTTATTCTTATTCCGGTTTTTTGATCCCCAAAACATTGCAAATAATCAAATATTTCATAATATATACATGAACAATTATGAAATTCTTAAAATGGTTTTAAAAAATAGGTAGACACACACATTTCTCACACGTAAAATTTAATATCATAGTAGTTTGAAACGGGGTGTTCTCAAAGTAATTCTCATGCCTTCTACCGCCTACAACCATTAACACTCTGTGTTGGTCTCATTTTGCCAATGTCGTGAGATTTAAGATCTAGTTTTGGAATTTGAGGATTGTAAGAGAAATTTTTTAGGTGTTCATTAACCTCCAAACTGGACATAAAATACATTCCATTTTTATTGCAGGCGTAGACATGGTATATTTGTATTGAAGGCAAACCTGAATATGACATTTTTGGCATTTTATAAAAATTTCATTTCTTCAAGTTTGATAAACTATAAAATAACATTTCTTTTGTAAACTTATTTATAAACTGTAAATTATAACGGAAGTTAGTAAATGATTAATGAATAATAGGTTTAATTTTAATTATATTCATATAATCAATAAGGTTGCTGATATTGTGTAAAAATTACGTAAGTTTATTATTACTTAAGTTTAGATTATTTTAAGATCTTCTGTTTACCTAAATTTTTATAAAAGAAATTATTTTTTATATGCACATTAACCAACCAACCTAATAATATTAATTAATTAATTATTATTTATTCATTTATTAATTTGAATGGATATATACGCTAAACACAGAAAATGTTTAAATTTGTATCTATAATATTATTTTAATTAAATTATTCAAACTATAGTTTTGTAAAAGTATATTTAAAAGTAAGTTGATTAAAATATACTGTACAATTTTATAAAACATTATCAAAATATATTTTTAATTATATCAAATATCATTCAATCATAAATAGAAATTATTCAGACTTCTGAATAACACATACAGTAGGTTCCGAAGTTATTAAATATTATAGTTGATTTCATTTTTGAATTAGATCTCAATGATGAAGCTTACCAGTTCAATCTTTGCGATTATGCCATTTACAAGGATCAATGCAAGGGGGGGCAGTGTATCGGGTCCTCTGGGAGCTACAGATGCCAATGTTTGCCGGGATTCACTCCAATACGGAATAATCAGGCTTGCCAGAAATCTGGTGAGTTCAATAATACACAATTTAAACAAAAATGTTTGTTTTTAGAAATTTAGTTTCAATTTTCAAATGGTAAGGATTCTTTCAGTCGACATTAATTCTATGTTTTATTCTTTCGTCCCAAAGATCCGAATAAAAATAATTTTTATAATTATTACCGGAACAGGTGTAAGTGTTTAATGAAATGCTTTTTCAGTTTGCATTTTTTGAGATTTGTCAAAACGATATTTTGTTCTTTTTAATTATTTATCCTTTATTTCATTGCCTTGTTAAGTTTGTTACTAAAACTATTTTGTTCGCCACCGTTTGCATGATATACAAATGCTTTAATTATTAGAAGTTGAAAATTACAAATAGAAATGTATTAGTATAATATAGTACCTATATAGTAATAATATATACTAAAATTCAATATTTTTGTTCTAGCTCCATTGTGTCATAGAATATTATAAAAAATTTCGTCTTAAATGACTTCTCTATAAAAATAAAAAATATGAAATTTAAATAGAATTAAGTAAAAATAATTTTAAGATTGAAGAAGAAAAAACAATGAAAATGACAGACAGGGAGAGTTGCCTTATGTATGAGCAGACAGACGCAAAGTGGAGAAAATCTGTCATGTTAATCTGTTCAAAAAGTATATATCTTTGTTAAATCCAAATTGTAGCACATTATGGCAATGACATAAAGAAAATATTTAAGAAATTTATAAAATACGGTACGAAAATAGGCCGCCTGTTCATAACAAAATCTCTGAATTCAGGAAAATTATATCCGTATAGAGTGCCAATTATCCGAAAAATATGCGATAGGTAATCACACTATGAGAGTAACTAACTGCCTATAGCAAACTCATTGAAATATGAGTACGAAAAATAAAGTGAAATCAAGTTAGAAGCATAAAAGTATCAGTGCGTATAAAATAAAAGAAAAGAGTTCTTATTTAAAGTCAAATATACCAAAGGTAACAGACAAAGTAGTTCTCGTGAAGACAAATCTATATACATTACTGAATTAAAACATCTCTGATCTGGAGTTAAATATTAACTATGAAGAGCTGCTAAATATTTCGGAACTTGATTTGGATAGCTTTAATTCAACTTTCTTTGATGAAATCTGTTCTTCTGAATTAGATATTATAAAAAGCAACATGCAGATCTTGAACTTTAAACCTACATTTACAAATTGTTCAAATATTACTTTATTTTACCAAATAATTTCCACATCCTTAATCTTTATATTTAATATAGCTGAAAATCTGTTATATCTGTTTGTCTACAATTTGATATAATTGGTTGCTAATTGGTTGTTAAGAAATCATTATAATTAAGCTGTAATGAATATTAAATAAATATTAATAGTTAAGAATATACCAACCATTTTAAGTAGCGATTCGTCAATTGAATCTCACTAGCTTAATATAAATGTAAAACTATCAATAGGTATCATTATATAGAAATCATTTTAGTTGTAATTCTAGAATATAGAAATATATAATAAGAGAATAATATTTATAACATTACGTTATATTATATATATATAAATAAATATTTCAAAAGTAATTATTTATATTATAGAATTTTCTATTTGATAAATAAATTCCATATTTTAAAAAATAATATTTGCATGAATTATTAACCCACACTTCTATAAAAAATTGCTTTTTTTTGCTATTATTTATGCTAACCACAAATTAAATTACTTTGACATTTATTATAACTGTATTTATTTTTGTAAACCTATTTTTACTCAATAAAATAATCATGAGGACTGAATGAAAAAATTATTGCACATAATTTTTCTTGTGTAAATATGGGAAGAAAAATAAATAAAATATAAATAAATACATACATACATACATACATACACTAAATACACACACACGTACATACATACACACAGACATACATTCGAAAAACGTATTACTTTAATTCAAATGTTTCAATATGACATGTGTAGATCAATATCCGGGGGATCAATACCAGCATAATCAGGGTTTGATCTCCTCAAGGAACGATCAGTGCGCAGTCTATGGTTCGTCCCTCTGTCCTAATGGGGTCTGCATTGCCTCAGGTTCGGCATACCAGTGTCAGTGTAATTCGGGATATCGAGCCACCAATGGAGGCAAAAAATGTATAGGTGAGTTGAGATGAACGAAATACTTTTCTGAATAGTATTTTCAGTTTTTGAAATCTTTGAATTAACTTAATGTTGTTGATTAAATTAATTAACTTAAAATATATATGTATCTATATTATTTTCAGTTTTAAAAAACAAATTTTCAAATATGTTATCATCTTATTATACATTATGCAACTGGGTCAAACACCCAATTATCTTTCAATGTATTCATTATTGAGTACACATCAACTTGAAGATTCAAAAAAAGGCCTTAATATAACGCATTAAGGCATTGAACATATTTTTTGTTATTAATTTTCGATGTCGGTAATTAGGACGTAAAATTCTTCATATTATTATATACTTCATATTAACAATAATTAAACTTAACTTATTAATCGCTGTTTTAGTTCCAAAATATCACAGATTACAGAACATTTTCTAGTCTTTTAATTTACCCTATCTGATAGATTATGGTCATTTTTGCTATCTGTTGGTAATGCATTTACAGGGTCCTGGATGCTTCCTTTTTGTGATATTCACTAAAAACATATTTTTTAACGTGTTCTTATTTTAGAAAAATCTTTATGACGTCATACATGGAATGTTATTCTCCAAAAAGTACGCTTCTAACGATACCAAACAAGAATTAGGAATTAATTCCGGGTTTGACCATTATTGAGGCTAATTCGCCGGTTTAAATTACAATATTTTAATATACTTATAGTCCGGGATCCCAGACAGTTTTAATCAAAAAATTTTGAATAAAATTGTCTGGGATCCCGGACTATTATATAATTAATAACTGACAGTGGATGTAACTAACTAGTCTTGCTGTTTTATACAGCGACAACAGGGTTTAAAATTAGCGTGATTATATTAATTTTCAGTAATGAGGTCGGTTCAAAAAGAATGTTAGTTAATATTTTAATATTGCTCTTACTTAAACAAATTAAAAAGAAATACATGATATATTTTTTATTTTATATAAAAAAGGACTATTCATTAAAAAATTCATTTAAATCACAAAATAACGATAAAATAAACTTTAATGATATATAGTCCAAGCCTTACTGATATAAAATATTATTTGATATACAACACTAATACACTTATTTATCATAAGTGTAATAAGGAAATAATTTTTGTATTGTTTTTTTAACGTACAGAAACAAGATTTTTAATATTGAGGAAATCCGAACAACAATATATTAATTTTGTACAATTTATACTTATATCAATGTAAGATTGTGTTAAAGTAAAGTGTTAAGACAAAACAAAAAAGACCAGTAGGAAGAAATGGACGTACAACCAATTTATGTATAGTTAAAATAATTAATTATTCTTATCATGCACAAGGCGCAAATGACATTTCAAGGTGAAAAATTTACTTATTATCTCGAAAGCATAAACAGTGAATAATAACAGCAGCCACCAGATTCACGCAATCCCAAATCATGGAAATGAGAATTTCTGTTTCTATTGTGATAGAAAATACATTTTTGTGTACTATTGCAAATGGTATCTTGATTATAAGACTCACAATTAGCATTGCAAGGGCCACCTCTAATTTACTGAAAAAAAGATAAATAAAAAGAAATTAATTAAATTTCTCTATTTGACATTCTTAATATTAATTTAATTTTTTAGTTACCTAAATTTTTTGTATTAATGAACAATTTATCGACTTTTTATCAACTATTTATCAACTATTTATCAACTATTTATCAACTATTTATCCTTCAATATATTCGTTTTATTAAATTTTGCAAGCTTTAATAAAATTATTTAAATATTTAATAATTTAAAAACAATTTATAATAATTTCAAAACAATTAAAATATTCATTGAATCAACTCTTAATAAATATGATTACCTTTGATCCATCGTATCCATTTTTTTCTGCCGTTTAATGTACCATAATCTAGCCATGCAGAAAACTAGATGTACAGCATCGATTACCACCGATATTATTCTTTCATATTCAGCTTCGTGTGTTGGTGTCAACTTTAAAAGACATATTCCAACAAACTTGAAGCACAAAACTACAATAATTGTTAACATTTTAATTTCCTTGATAATTAACAGTCGTAGAAAGAAAGAAACATTTGTAGATTTATGAAAAATTCACTGAAAGAAGACTTTCTGATTTTAAGGCGACGCTTTATTTGACAAAATTTTATAGTTATGCATTATAAGAGTGTTCGATCGTTTATACTCAGTCAATAATCCTAGCAAATACAATGTCTTTACAATGTGATTAAGTGCTTCTTATGGAGTTCCAAATACATATTTGGTAATTCCAGAATTGATTTGTTTTTAGTAACCGCGTCATGTTTATACAGTTTATACAGAATATGGAGTAACCGCTTTAAAACTGAACAATTTAACAATAAATTATAATAATTATTTATGATAATAATAAATAATCAAAATTTAATGTTATTTATTACATACAAGGCAAACTTATTAAAAAAAACGTATACAAACCATTACTAATTCAAAAAGCAAAGAGAAAAGTATAAATTTTTTAATTGAACAATCAAATACCTATAAACATTCAAAATATTTTAGAAAACTCTAGAGGTCATATTTTAAATTATTTGGTAGCATATTTTCAGGTTATAAAACATATTATTATGAATGTATAGTACATAAACTATTGAGTGAAAATATTACTAATACTGGGTAAAAATAATAAATGGATTATTATCCTTTGATTAGAAATATTTCATATTTAACATAAACTCGAATGATTAAATTTGTAATACCAAAAATGGTTAGATAAATATCATACTACTTGAAAGTAGTATAACAGTATTCAACTTAATATTGTTTCATAAATGTAATGTTTCAGATATCAACGAATGTGATGAAAAGACAACAATTTGTGCTCAAGGAACTTGTATGAACAATCCAGGAAGCTACACATGCCACTGCTTTGCTGGTTTTGCTCTTCATTTTGTGGCTGGAAAACCTGCATGCTACGGTAAATGCCAAATGATTGATTATATAATTATTAAAATGCCTTTCATTTTAGAAATTGTATTTATGCTTTTAATTAAACTGTATTCCGTTTAAGATAGGTTAGAATAATTAAAAGTTTTAATTGGTATTGACATAATGCATTTAGAAATTGTAGTAATAATAAACATTTTAATTTATATAATAGCAAAAAACTGCAAAATTCTAACAAATAAATATATTTAAAAATTAAAAATTCTTTGTAAAGATATATCCAAATAATTATTTGTACTATTTAACAAAAAAAGAAGTACGATCATGCGATTTTTATTTAAAAGATTTGAATAAAAATGTTTATTGTAAATAATTGTTTATAACGTTTATATTATCTTCAGATAAAGACGAGTGCTTGGAGAGTCCAACTGTTTGTCAGAACGGAAGATGCGTCAATACTTGGGGATCTTACAAATGTCTTTGCTCAGATGGCTATCGGTCTAACGCTGACGCAAAATCATGCATACCGCTTGTCAAAAGTAAGTACACCTGTAGTATATGTATATTTAGACAACAGCACATTTCAATAATGAAAACTTTAATTTTATGTTTTTCAAGGTGTGCAATCATCGGTTAGTTCTTCCAAAGATGCTGCAAAAGATTCCGACCGCTGTATCACGTGTGATTTTGGCTGCACTACTGACAAGGACGATTATCTCTGTCAGTGTCCTGAAAATTTGGAACATGTTGGGGATACGGGGTAGGCGGATTAATATTAAATTTCTTAACATAATCACTTAATTACTTAAATTCGGATTACAATTATTCGGAATAACTACGAAAGGGACTATTTTTTAGTGACACAATTCACAAATCACGTGACACTTTATCATTTATGGAATAACAGCTACAAATTATTTTTGATTCCTGGTTGTATTATATATGATGAACTACTTTTTAAATGATTATTATTTAGACAGAAATGCCACAAAATATACAAAACCAAATTTCCGCCAACAGAATGTGTGCCGATGCGTCGGACCTGTTGACCTACGACATCGAGGTTCAACATGTGACCCTGCGCAAGAGAAGGTCCACCGCCTTCGGGAAATCAGATGACTCAACCCTAAGCCACGCCAATACAGCCACGAAAGGTATCAAGGTCACGTATAGACTGCGTCCGACTGCCAACGTCAACAAATTCTTGGAAACCTTGACACCGGAGAGCAAGAGTCTTGTTCACAAGAAGGGTTGCACCATTCAACTAATTGAGAGCGGGGAGTATGCAGTCCACTGTCAGTATGACGTAAATATGTAAGGAGAAAACATTCAGAGGAGCAGAATCTTTCGTGCTGTATTGACAGTTCAGAAACTTATAATTGATTGTACTGATATAGATTGTTGAAACTCGTAAATATTAAGAATCATGTTACATAAGTATTGTTTAAATTAATTAATTAGATTATATCATAAATAAACTAAATGAAATAATTTAAAGGTGTTTTGAAGAACCATATTTTGAAGATTTTTATTATTTACAGAGAAAATATAAAGCACAAATGACGCTACAAGGACATATATTTAACTTCGTAAAATATCGTTTTATAAGCTCTTGTTATCAATTAATAAAGTAATTCATATTGATTATACTGATAACCACTCACTAACAATTCATTCATCGCATTAAATCCATTGCTGCATTCATTAACCTTACTACATGTTTTTGTGTATGTATATAATATACAGTATATCTATTTGTACATTTAATTCATTTGTCCTTCTTATACTCTCAGACTTAATAATCTACTCGTAATTTTCTTGAAACTTGATGTGGTGAAATATTTATTTAACAAAATTCTATTTGCAACCCATTATTCTCAACTTTTATATATATTTAAGATAAAGCTTCTTGGATTTCAGTTTCATCAAAAACTAACAAAATATATGATATCTTTTCAAAACAGACGTTTTTTATTATTGCATATATTATGTATAATTTAAATAATGCTAAAAAGCTTAGTAATTAAAATCTAATTAAACTATCAAAAGTTTTATTATTCAATCCGATATAATAAATCATAATCCTTGTATTCCATAAATTACCTCCTCTAGAACTTAAGACTTGGCATGATTAGTATTTACTAAAAATTTTATAATTTAAGTCGTTGATATCATCAATATTATCCAAATTTTAGACACGGTTAATTTTTCAGGGTGTTTTTATTTGACATTTATTGTACGTTTATTTTATCTTACATGCCAATTGTTTAACTTATCTGTGTGGTTTCAAATATTTATTAAAAAACTAAGACCAAGGACATAATATAGGGTGTCCCATAAAAAACGGCGTTTTTTAAAATGTATTATTTATTTCATATACAACAAAATTAAATATTTATTTCACAAATTAGAAAAAATTTTACATAGAAACATAGGTAATGATATTAAAGCGGTAACAATACACAGTAAAAAAGAGCCTGACCAGAGGAATATATCAGCCTTCGTCGGGTTCAGACGCAAAAGAATTCCGCGACGGTGAACGACAATCATTTGATCGTCATAAAGATTCAGGCAGCGAGGGTCGAAAGGCTGCACTTAAAACGGTTGAAGAAGCAATGACAAATGATACAAGCATAATAACTGTACGACATCTATCCATTCTTTTAAATCTGCCTAAATCACTGATCCATCGTATTCTTGTTGAGGATATGGAAAGAATTTGGATGAAAAAAATCTGGATTCCTCACGTCCTCAATGGATATCATCATGAACAAAGAGTTGAGTATTCTACTAACATGCTTGCAGAGTTTGCGAACCACTTTACTGTATTAAATCTTGTAGTGATAGATGAAAAATAGTTCTATCATAGAAAAATACAACCTCGAAACACACTAGGGTGTTGGAATTCTCCAGAGGATTCTCGTCTTCAGACTGCTCGAATAATGACAACAGAAAAGAAGAAAATGGCAATTGTCGCTGTTTCGCTACGAGGACAACACTATCATAGTGTTGTTGAGGACACGGTCAATTCTGAAGTGTATATACAATTTCTCGCCTACTTTCACACACGTCATACCAACCCTATTTTGGATCAAAACATTTTCGGAAAAAACGCCGTTTTTTATGGGACACCCTTTACTTGAAACATTTCACGTGGTTCTATAGTTGAGGACAAACTCTTCATGCTCGTCCGTCAAATATTCTGATATATTAATCGTAATAAATCTATAATTGACCCATTTCAATGATTAATTTAATCATAGTCCACGTGCATTGATGTCAGTAAACTATAATAGAACTCAAATATTAGAACAAAATTATATAAATGTATATGGGGAATGGTAGGTTGACACGTTATTTTTGGTTTATGATTTCTGAATATCGAAATAATGTTTCATCTACACTAAGCTTAACCTCCTAGTTTTGTATATTCTATATACCTAATACAAGAAAACCACACCATACACTAATATTATGAGTTATTTTATTTTTTGAAGTAAATATATACTTATTATTTAAATACTGATTATTTAAAATTAAAAATTATTCTGTATTGCATAGGTAGTAAGTATTTCCTGTAGAAGAAGATATTTTGAACATTGATGTAGTAAACAATTTTGTAGAATTAAGATAATAATCTACAGGAGGGTGTTTCATGAATCACGGCCACTATTTATATTTATAATATCATAAACTGTCAGACAACTAGCTGGTCAGTTGAACACAGTGCCACGTCTGTTTGGTGACACAGTTCCATCCTTATAAACTCACAATTCTTCATAAGTAACACGAAGATGACTTCGGTCGCTGAATTCAATTTTAAATCATATTTTAAATATTTAAAACTTATATTCGATTGTTCATTTTAAAATAAGTTTTGACTTTTCTCTGATTTTTGAATCTGTAATAGTTTGTTATTATATCTATTTCCCCCAAAAAATGTTTTAAAATAATTTTGTCTAGTATGTAATAAATAATAAAAAATTAGAACATTTATTTAATATTGATATAATTATTTATTATAATTTATTGTTAAATTGTTCATTTTTGAAGCGGTTACTTCTTATTCTACTTCTCAAAAACGCTACGACTGTTAATTATCAAGGAAATTAAAATGTTAACAATTATTGTAGTTTTGTGCTTCAAGTTTGTTGGAATATGTCTTTTAAAGTTGACACCAACCCACGAAGATGAATATGAAAGAATAATATCGGTGATAATCGATGGTGTACATTTTGTTTTCTTCATGGCTAGATTATGGTACATTAAACGGCAGAATGTGGACACGGTGGATCAAAAGTAATTTTGTTTATTTATTAAGAGTTATTAATATCGTTGATTCAATGAATATTCTAATTGTCCTAAAATTATTATTATAAAATATGTGTGAAATAATTTTTTTTTTAAATTATTAAATATAAAAAAATGATTATTCTCATTTTTCAAAAATTATGATGAAACTTTATTAAAGCTTGCATAATTCGATAAAACGAATATATTGAAGGATTAAAGTCGATACATAGTTCATTTATACAAAAAATGTAAATAACTAAAAATATAACACAAATTTCGTAGATTTATTCATATTAATTTTGTCAAATTAAGTAAGTTAATTAATTTTGTTTTTATTTATCTTTTCTTCAGTAAAATAGAGGCTGCCCTTGCAATGCTAATTGTGAGTCTTATAATCAAGATACCATTTGCTATAGTACACAAAAATGTATTTTATATAACAATAGAATCCGAAATTCTCATTTACCTGATTTGGGATTGCGTGAATCTGGTGGCTGTCGGAATTATTCACTGTTTATGATTTCGAGATAATAAGTAAATTTTTCACATTGAAATTTCATTTGCGCTTTGTGCATGATAAGAATATTCCATTATATTAACTACCGTATTTCTCCGCGTATTGATTTTGTATGACCCACGTATAAGCCCCCCACCCCTTTAAATTATAAGTATATTATATTTAACCACTTAAAAACATTAGGTACCTACTATCCAATACCTATCAACAAAAATATATTTGATTAGGTAGGTATAGATTAGTTTATTTCGAAAAGTTTGTCAATTATTTTTGCCTACACCTATGTAGTACCTATACCTATCTATTCAGGTACTAATTAAATTTAATTTCTGTCAAGTAATGAATGTGAATTTTTTTTTGTTTTTTACGGACTCAAATATAAGCTCAATTTTTTAAAAATTGATTGAAATTTATGTTCAGTAAGGCTTGGACTATATCATTAAAGTTTATTTTATCGTTATTTTGTGATTTAAATTAATTATTTTATGAATAGTGCTTTTTATTTAAAATCAAAAATATATCATTGTTGAAGTGAGAGCAATATTAAAATATTAACTTTTTTTAGAACCGATCTCATTGCTGAAATTTGATATAATCAAGCTAATTTGAAACACTATTATCGCTGTATGAAAAAACAAGACTAGTAGTATGGGAGGACGACCTTCTGGACCGAACGAAATATCCTTTGTTCGAACAAAGACCTAACCCCCCTCATACTCCGGTAAAACTTATGTAAAACTTTTATCGCACCTTTACTAGATAAATTCCCATCCAATAGGAGTCCTGTTAATTCATAGTTAAAATTAATCCTAGGGATTAATGCTTTTGGATTATCGTACGCGGTTTAGTTCCTAAGCAAAATTAAATAGGATTTAGGCGAATAAAGCACGGGAAAGGCCCTAATTATCCATTTTAAATTATTGAGCATAAAATTCCCGCGGTTCAACGCTTATTGGATGCATTTTTAGTAAGTGATATATTTTCTCGTCTCTCCAGGGCCGTAATTAGACTTTTTTCAGTGGGGGAGGGGGCAAGATTTTACAAAAAGACGCCAAAACAAATTGCATTTATATCACTGTAAAAATTTTTTCAGAAAGGTATTTCAAAAGGGCGCCATAAATTGAAGAGGCGCCAAAAAGCGAAAATTAAGGGGCTGCCCCCCCCCCGCTAGGTATGGCCATGCTTAAACCTTAATTTCATGAAAAAAATAAATTAGTAAATATCTTACAAAAAATATAAGACTATATAAGACTAATTAAACGTGTCCTAAAATAAAATGATATTATGCTTCAGTTACTACCTAAAGTTTTAATGACTAAATAAAGTCCTTTTCAGAAAATAATAGGTGCCCTTTTGAAACTGGCCCACCCAGTAACCAAAATGTTTCGAAGTGCCTGTTAAGTGCTCTCAAAGGGCCATAAAGGTGGATGAAAAACAAAATAGTACAACGCATTCTAAATTATATAATAAACCTCTAAAATCTTGCGTCAATGTTTGATAGTACCTCTCATTATTTACGTCACGCACAGACACCCCATTCACAAAGATGAAACAAACAGCCTTGATTTAAGAAAAGTTGCATGAAAATTTATTTGCCGAAAATGAAAATGTGATCGATTATCCTGGTTTGCGATGGAGCCCTATAATAATAATAAATTTTATTGAGTGATTTTATAAACTAAAATACTAGCGAAGGTGAAAGTCTTTCTAACTCAAGTGTTCGTACTGTTTTGGGGCTACCAGATTCTTTCTTTCTGAGACAGTCTATATATACGTGTTTCAAAATAATATTCTCGTGCTAACTTATACGTACCTGTCGTATACCCAGAACATTAGCTATACCCCAGGCAGTAGTAATGTTACGATGAATAGCTTTGATATCACATTCATAGTCAGTGTTTGTAAGAAAAATTAACATTTTCCTTCTTGGGACTTTCTGACATTTCTATAGATAAAATTATTCCCCAACCAATTTTGCATGTATTTGAATGTCGCTTGGAGTTTGGATTTTCCAAATTTTCTTGCATACGTGTAATAAATAATACTATAAATAGATTTGTGGAATGTATTGCTATCGACCATGTTTTATATGTATTGATGGGAAAACGAGTTTTTTTATGGCTACCCCTATATTAATACAGTAGGTATATAAGACAAAAAATTGTTGTGTGTGTAAATTGACCAGATACGTATACTGACTTAGTTGTGGTCCCAGGAATTGTATGTAGTTGGAGGGGAAAAGGTCAGAAGGGTGGAGCTATAGAATCATAGAATCAAATGGGGTGTAAGAAGCGTACTATTTCTGCTGGAAGGGAGGGGTGAGTAAACGGACTCACATTTACTGAGAAGGGGGGTACCGGGTATGCCCCTCAGGAAACCCCCCCCTCCTGGGTCCGCGTCTGTGACTAGGTCTAATATCTTACAATAGCTTGCCTACTTAACTAATCGCATTTCGAATTTGTTATTAAAATATGCGCGCACATTTTGTTTTAATGAATTCTTGACTTCTCTATTAATTGGCAATTTCAGAATAATGTATATGATTGTAACAATTACTTGACGTATTTTAGTTTGTAATTTTTTCTGATATTTTCCGGAAATCAACATATGTTCAACCCTTATAATATTATTTTTTACTAGAATTATTTTATGTGGGTGGGCAAAAGATACTCTCGCCTACCCACCCAAAATAATTATAGGGTGGGCAAAAATAATACTCTCGCCCACCCTGCCCCAACTAAACATTTTATCTGGGGGGGGGGGCAAAAAAATACTCGCCCACCCTGCCCCGGTTCCGACGTTTCTGCTGAAACTGCGTTCGGTCAAATATGAAAAGAATGAGTGAAAACATCAAGTTGCTTAAAAAAATTGACAATGGCACTGAAGCATGGGGTGGCTATAATCCACTCTGTCGTATAATCCACGTATTTTATTTTAAAAGATCATATCGACATAAATAACTCTGAAAATATTGCCTTGTAAACGACTCTAATTAAATAATAGGGTCAATATTGAGGCCCCAGATATGACGATATTTGGGGCCTCAATATTAAAATACAATACAGGGCCGCTAACTTAATATTGTGATTTTACGATTTTGGCCCTTTTATAGTGAGGATCAGCTGTTATATGCTTACAATTGAGGTTTAAACCCAGTATAATTAAATATAAATGAAGATAATATAACGTTCTTACAAAAACAAAGATTTTTGTAGAAATTATATCAAAATAATTTATTGGTAAGATAAGTTATAAAATATGAGTTGTTCAACGAAACATTTCAGAAAAAGAATTTATTAAATGAGTAGGTACTTATTAAAATAACCTGCTTCATGAAAAATCGTGCTAAATTAAACAATTTTATTTTGAATACCTACCAAACAATTTAATTAATAAAATCTATTTTAATATTAAAAAAACCATTTTGTATCGAATGTGCATGATTATACGCATACACATAGTAAATTCACAATAAAGTTACATTTGAAATTCATCAAAGGTTTATTACATTAATTTGTAAACCAACATATTTAGAACCATTGAAAAATATTAACATTTACAAAAAGTTTAATTAAAGATATTTTATTTTATGGTTATAAAAAATTATCATAGAACAATAATCAAGTATGGCAAAATTGTTGATTATAAATAGCATTTTAAACTTGAGAAACATATTTAAAAATAACAAACTAAAATTTAAAATAAGAAACACAACATTAAATTTAAATACAAATTTGATTATAAAATAAAATTAAATATCTAAAAAAATAGTTCAATGAATCAGTCAGGTTTTTGATGGATTATCAAAACAAAGTTTTACACATCTCATTTTAACAATTAATACGTAGGTACTTCTTACCTTTTAAAACCACTTTTCTGGTCTCTTTCCTTAATTTCTTTATGATTTGGAAAAATCCTGTCAATAAGATAACAAAGTACAAAACGTCCAAAATTATACTCGTAAGCTAAAATTTTTAGAATTTTGGATAATAAAAAGTAAAAGAATTAAAATTAAAAAAATAAAATGTACTTATTTTTGAAAAATTGTATTTTATATGTAGCTATTAATTGATGTAGACATGTTTATATTAATTCTATAGGTATATAGTTTTTTTTTCAAAGTTCTATTTTTAGCTGCATTTGTAATCTATCTCAAAATATCACAATTAATTGAATCAATAAAGAGAATTTTTTACTTTAGGAATGCATTTGTTCATCTTTCTATAAAATTGTTTTTAAGAACTTATTTTTTAGCATATGTAAATCTGTATTTGTATTAAAGTTTTTTATATATAAAAATGGCGCTGACATGAAAAAAATATCCATTTGGTTAAAAATAAATACATAATAAAGTAAAAATATATTGAAATGTTGACTTGAATATCGAAATTTTATCTTATTTGAATCAATCAATATCAAATTAAAACATCAAATTAACAAAAAAACATCATTGGTAAGAATAATATAAGAAGTAAAACTAAATCTAATGCACATAGAAAATATGTTTTAACAGTAATTAAAACACTAATTGAAAAGCTAAATAATAAAAATTTACTATTTTCTTTATTTTTTTCTCTATTTGATTGCCTTGGTAAATGTTTGAAGATATGATGGAGATAATAAAATATAGAATTTCTAGAATTTTGAACTACATGTTTATAGTAAATGGCCCCCAAAGTTTTATTTGTTTACCTGGAAATACTTTTTGTCCTGTTCTGGGATGCTTTCGTTGAAGTTTAAAAATATTTATTTCTCTTTTTCATAAAAAAATATTGTATTATCGCATCGTATCGTATCGCATTTCATAATTTATTTATTATCTCATTTTTGATGTGCTTAAACTTTTATTGCTGAAAATATAATGTTTGAATTAATTAATATGTAATATTTATAGTTCAAAATGTTTTTGTTATAATTATGTTCATCAAGATTGATTTTATTTTTGGTAGATTATGTTTGGTTTTTTGCTGTTTAAAACAAAATTTAACACAAACAAATAATATAATGACATTTTTTTATTTTAATCCTATTTCGTATATAAAAAAATCATATTTTACAACGAATTACGAATATCTACTTAAAAATTGTAAATATAGCTGTTGAACGTAATCATTTATTGATTAATATAAACAGTACAGTGCGTTGCATCATTCAGTAAGCATTGCATAGTCATCTCAATTATAATAATTCTGAACATATTAATATATATATATATAAATAATTTGAATTACAATGGAGTATACTACTTCTAATATTTGAAGTAGTATACTATACAATTAACTTTTAATTCACATTACTTTTCCCCAATATAAGTTATTTCAGTTTGTTAGATTAGGTTAGATTAAATTCAGTTTTATATTTATTGTTTTTGTATTATGGTGAATTCCAACTAGTGAAAATATTCATATTCAGCCTATTCGTGATAGCTTAAAATGCTAAATTATTCCACTGAATAATGAAATAAATTCAGCTGTTTTGTAGCTAAAAATATATCCTCTATTTAGATTTAATATGAACATTTTCTAATATTTCTAAAAATCATTATCTATTTATGTGAACACCATAATGTTACAGCAAAGTAAATGCTGTTTTATTTATAAATTTTTCGACAGGATTAATTCAGAGAAAATTATTTATTATGAAGTTTATATATTAAATTGAATAGCTCTGAAATTATTTAGACAAAATTAACATAAAAATCGATTCAAAGAAGAACAAATTTATGGAACGATCAGTTTATTTATTGTTTAACACTAAAAAATTCAAACAAAACAATAATCGAAATAATACGAAAAACATTTGCATATGTATTTCAATTTAACAATAATGATCGTGTGAATAAAACAAAATAAATTATTTTTCCCATTTTGATTCTGGATTGCGTCATTTTTAAAATTTAAGATGTTATTATTGAATGAGTAATCATATTTAATGTTTAAAAGTTCATAATTGAAATATATGTTACATAATCAATACTAAAATAAAATATATCAACTTACCGATTTATTCAATTTTTAAAATTTTATTTATTGTAAAAATAATGTTAATGTTTAACGATTTAAATTACTTTGGAGTAAGATAATATAAAAATTTAAGAAAACAAAATGTTAATTAAATCTTTCAAAAAATTTAAATACATTAATAAATATTCTACCATAATATTATGCTGTTTTTAAAAATGAATATATTAATAGATTTTTAGAACATTTTTAAAAATAAATAATTTGCCTCAAAAATGAAATTCACTCAGTTTCAAACTATAGATTTGAACTTTTAGAGTGTGAATACATTTAATGAATTTTTTGAAAGTGTAATAACTGAATTAATTGTAATAATTAAAACTGCGTGTTGCATTAACCGGTAAAAAATTGTGCATTTTGGATGTCCAATTGATAATTAATCAAAATATTTTGTGTATTATACAAAATGAATGACGGGGACTGAGCATGAAAATATAGAAAAAACTTTTCTAATTTAGAAATACGTTAAATGTCAATGATGTATACTCTTTATTTACAAAGTTAACACAGTTGAAATTTCAAATGCACTTGACAGACGTACATTAAGACAAGTGGCAACCCATACCTAAATAACTAAACAATTTACAAGTATTCCAGAATGCGCTCAAGTTAAATTACTGAGATAGATTATTAAAACTTTTCTGAGAATCAGGCGTCACCTGTTCATAGGAAGGGGGGCCTTGGACGGTAGCCTCATAAGTGGAGTCTTCCTGGGTGGTCGACTCTTTGTCGCAGGACCTCATCTTATCTCTCGCGTAATGCAGCAAGCTGAACGGGGAGTGGTGATGCG
Source organism: Vannuccia rotundouncinata (assembly GCA_034780395.1). Lineage (NCBI taxonomy): Eukaryota > Metazoa > Platyhelminthes > Proseriata > Coelogynoporidae > Vannuccia > Vannuccia rotundouncinata. The sequence continues at coordinate 36,174 of JAUZNC010022221.1, forward strand.
GCTGATGCTGCAAAGGTTTGTGTTGCTGGGTGTCACCCGACACTGACAGATAAGACTTGGACTTGGTGATGCCCAGTCGCTGTAGCCCCAGTTTCACGACGGATTTTCGCCGGTTGTCCTTTTTGCTACTCTTCCGCTCCCGGTCCTTCTCCCGGTCCTTCTCTGTATCCGAATTCTCGTCCTCCTCTTCGCTCACCATCGGAGTCACCGAGCTGACGATCTCCTTGACTAGATTGAGGTCCTCTGTCAGATCCTCCCGGTTGCTCACGATGCAGGGGTTCTGGCCAATCTTGCTCAGGCGCTCGGCGGCTACGCTCTCCATAGTCCGACGCATCAGCGGATAGTTGTGGAGAACGGATAAAAAGTGGTCTCGGTCAAGGGAGTAGAGGTTGCAGTATGTTTCAGCCCGAACGCTTGCAACGCGTTTAGCGTTTGTCAACAGGCAGATTTCTGAAGCGTTAAAATCGAAAATATTTAGTATTATAAGATCATATATATTATATATATATAACCATATTTTCTATATTAATTTACAGATAATAATTCACCGAGTATTAAAAAACACTCGTATTACACTTAAACGAACGAAATATTTTTTTTGGTTACCAAACCTTTCATATGACAACTATCAGAAAAATCCTCAACTTCACAATAAAAATTTGCTTGTTCAAAGTACATAGCAATTGAGAAAACAGAACTGTATTTAACTTCTTAGACAGAACAGTTCAATATATTCTTTACAAGTCAATAACCAAATTTCAAACAGGTTTTTCGAGTGAGAGGCTGTTTTATTTCCTATTCTCTACAGCTCCTCACACATTATAGAGAAACAAATTAGAGGGTAAAACACCCTGATAAAGAAAAGAAGATCAAAGATTCTGTTTTACAAAATCGTTTTTTTGATAATACAGACAATAAGACCTTTTTACTCCTCCCCCTCCCCCTCTTTCCCCTCTTTTTCCACCCCGTCAAGCCGTTGTTGAAAGTATTACATCAGATATTTTCAACTAACTCTCCATTATAGATATATCCATCTACCTTATGTAATAAAGTTCTTATTAAAAGAAATAGATGTAAATTGTCGAGAAAAAAACTTATCCTTAAGCTAAATGAGTGTTCACTCGACATTTCTTCTGATAAATAAGAACTTTCGGGTGAATATATAAAATTAAAAAAACACTCAAGATTTGTGCATATTAATATATGTGTATTATAAAATGTCTTGGAACATAATTTTCCGTATACATAAATATATGGATATACTCTTAAAAATAATCGATATCAAATTAAGGTTAGTTCCATATAGCTCGTTGACTTTTACATTTGATGATTTAATGCATTTTTGTTAAGTAAATTACTCTTGTGTTTGTTACTATGGGTTACATAATTTATTGCTGTCCGTGAAAATTAATTAATTAATTCTCTTTTTTATCAAGTTTTATCGAAAATCAAATTGCTAATATTGTTAACCTTTAATATTCACTTTAAGAAAGAATAAAATGCTAGCTGGGGTATCTAGATAATCATAAAAATAAAAGTGACAGCTTATCCATTTTATTTTTTGTCAAAATGTCATATCATGTTGAAACAAGTTTGTTTAAATTAATGTTCCATTAAAGTGGATCAATGTTCTCGTATGCTTGCGTGTCACTTGTGTAATGTCCACCACCCAGCCTCGAACATTATTAAATATTTAAAATAAAGTCTTCTTCTGTTCACTGAGAATAAGCAAAGTACTTACCTTTATATATTTGAAAACATGCTAGTTTTCTCAAAATATTAAACTATGTTACTTTGTGAATTTCAACATCACTTGGCTTCCTATATTTATGCATACAAACGTTAATTTTCGCATGAACTTAGGAGAATAACAAAATATTTACTTTTATGTACAACAAGTGAATTAGCTATACATATGAATCTAATGAATAATAATATTATTTAAAATTTCCTTTAAAACGTTATAAAAGATAGGAATCTAAGGACACCATCATTAATTACCTCCAAAGTATGAACCATCAGAGAGGCTGGTTGCTACCTCGCCATCTTTAGTGATTATGTCAACAATTCCCTCCTGTATGAAGTACATTTTAATGCCAAGAGTTCCTTCCTTGATTATCAAGTCCCCGGGCTGGTAGACCTCGTAGATCAGTTTGGTGACAACCTCGGACACGAAGTCCTGATCCGCGTAGGTAAAGAAGGGGACGGCGGCCACTAAGGCGCGACAGTTGTAATTTATAATTTGCTATCGGACATGGAAAGAAGAATAGTGTCGGTGATATAGAGATAAATAGTATGTACACAATGTTTCTATATATTTCATTTATAACAAATGCTTTTCTCTCATTGGGAAACGCCTATAATTTCGTAACAACACTTAATAGAAAAAACATTTTAATGTAAACATTGTAAATACATCTTCGAAAAGAAATTAGAATTCTTCTGCTTACCATCTAAAGTAATTATATATTAATTTAAATGACATTATTTTGATTGAAGGAAATATAAGATTATTTAAAGTTTTGTTTAGCCAAAGATCAAACCAATTTGCATTTCTTCAGCATTCTTTTATACTCAAGAACTATTAATTTGAACAACAATTTAATATAAAAAAGGAAAAATTGTTAAAATAATTATTTCTTCAAATGCATTGATGGGATCATTATGTGAACATCAAACAGAGTCATTTTCCTAATTGGATCATATTCTTTCAAATTCCACACTTTAATTGATTGTTTATCGTTGAAATCCTCAGAATTGCTTTCTATATAAAACATTGTGAAAGTACAAATGCTTTTATGTTAAATAATTTTTTTAAATGTGTTGTACTTATTTACTTTTATATAATATTATAATAACATATTAATTTTGTTTTTCACAATTTCATTGCATATTTTTAAATCTGAATTATAATACACTAAATTTACTAATTATAAGAATACAAATTCATTTTATTTTCACGACAATACATTTTGAATTATAATTAGAAAGAGATATTTTAAAAAATAATTTAGTAATTCATTTAAACCATTATTCAAAAACAAAACATATAATTGGTTAACAGAAAATCAATATCCTTTATGAATTATTACATCCGAATTACAAATCAATAGCTTCACTGACAAAGATGTTGAGAAGTTAATTACACAAATAATTAAATTAATAAACAAAAAAATATTAAAATAAATTGTATTATCGTTATACCATATAAAACTACTTTACTCACCTCCCGTAGACATTCTGACAGTTCACTCAAAATTTCAGCCTCGTTGAACATTTTGCCCTGATACCGATGTTCGTAGTAGTTGGCAATACGCTGTCGTAGGGCACGAGGCAGCTTCCGATAAGCCATATATTCCTCCACTTGTTTAAACTGAAAGTCGAACTCGAATAGTTTAGCATAATACAGGTTGGGCCAAAAGTAACCGAACCGAAACAGAATTTGTGTATAACCAAACCAAAAAATTCAACAAAATTTTTGAATTATAACCTGAATTATATGGTAAAACAATGATTTGATATACAATTAATGTGTAAAAATTACAATAAGCTTAACAAATGCTCTAAATTGTGTCTCTCAACATCTCAGCAATCTTTTAGAGACATACCACACTGTGGCAAACCTTCCTACAAAAGGTCTAGAGTAATGTTGTCCCACGCGTGTTGATTCTAGATTTTCAGTTGATTAATGGTTTTACTGCATACACTTCATTCTTCAATACACCCCACAAAAGAAATCTAATGGGGTTATGTCCAGAGAGCGAGCTGGCCACTCCACAGGTCCACGACGCCCTTTCCATCGTCCATGGAAATGTTCCTCTAACCAGCTGCAAACCCTATTGGTTGTGTGGCTATATATAAAAGTCTATGACATCAATATGACATGTTTAAGAAAAACTAATGTGAAAATAATGCAATCATTATGATTTCAAATTTCATGAATTCTGGTTCGGTTACTTTTTCCCACCTCTATTGTAACAGACTTTTATATGTAAACTAAAAGGATTTAATTGATAGAAAATAATCTATAATAAGTGCTGATCATGTGGTAGTTCCAGAGAAATAGTTTTATTATTTTTATAAGAAAATTTTACTCCACACAATGGATAATTCATCACTGAATTAATAATCTAAAAAAATGAGTATCCAATATAAGTTGAAATATTTATTGTTTAATTTTTATTATTAGTATTTTTAGGTCTAATAGTAATTATATTATTTAGCAATCATAGTAAATAAAAAATAATTGTTCAACTAATTTGTTTATTATTTTTAAACTCGTCAGTTCACTTTTAAATTGGACGGGGTGACGAAAAGTTTTAATTGTGTATGATCTTTTCAATAATGATGTATTTTGTCAATTTTAACTTCCTAAATTTGTATTTCAAATAATATTTCTAAATATTAATGTACTTAATAGCCGTTTACACGAGAATTATAAAAAAATTTACAAATACGATTTCATTATTTCAAAAATCTGACGAAATAAAGATTTCGACAAATCCCAAATCTCGGGAAGATATGAGAAACAAATTTAAAAACAGCTAATTCTTGAATCGCCCTGACAAAATAAAACTAAACATACCATATATATTATTTAGTGCCAGACATTTTTTGAGACATGATTAAATTAAGCAAGTAGTTTAGCCGTAAAAAATATTTTCAACATTTACAAAGTCTGGACTTTTAAATTACAGAGTTTTCTGTAAAAGAGTATTTACATAGGGTCTGTGATTTCACGTAGTTGTCTGTGAACCTTGGCTACACAGAGTTTTTCTGTAAATGAACAGAGTTTGCTTTACAATGTATATCACAAAAATGCTTCTTTCTAAAACTACTAAACAATACAAATAGCTTTCAATGTTAATTCAAGGATATATTATTGTAAATTATAAAACCAGAAACGTTAAACATTCTTTTCAGGGTATACTATATACATTAAGAAACACGTAAATTTTTACTTATATGTGGGTTTTCCTCGATAATTGAAATAGCACTAACGACTTAAACTTAATAATATAAATGTTGCTAAAATAATCACTAGCCTTGTTGGGATGAAAACGTCACAAGATAATACTGAATAGTTCAACTTTAAGTAATATTACTTGTTCTTTATAATTCATCAAAGTAAAACAACATATTAATAATAGTATAATATTGTTTATAATTGTTAAAAATCTTCTTTGTGATATAATGTATTTGAATTGTTGTTAGGAATTTTGAATCCGTATTTTACAGTATTTACAGAATTATCGTTTTTTTTCGGAAAAAAACTGTTATATTTATTATCGTCTTAATTGTTTTTGTAATCTGTCAATATACCAAGGCAATTAAAAGTATAAATAATTATTAATTTTGCCTGAAAGCGTATCTAAGAATTTGATTTTACTATTGGGAAAATGAATTCGCGTAACAAAATATTTTCAGAGTAAAATAAACGATGTATGGTTTTTTTAATAAAACTTTGCAACAGTTATTGGACAATTTATATACGTTACGTAAAGTCCCGGAGAAAAGATATTATTTTTGAGTGGTGAGGTCATCCTTCAATAAATTACAACGATCATATTTTAGTAAATACTTTTGTGAATCGAGTCAAACACAAAAGAATCCGAAATTTATTAATTCTGCAATCAATATACAAATAATATAATTATTATGTGAAAAGTGTGTTCGATACTATTAAAGATCTTTTAACATCAGAGAACAAATAAACCTATTAGCAGACAATTCATTGTGTTTAAGCTATATAAAACATAGGAATATACTAATTACATTCAGTAATGATTTAGGGGAAACTTTCGTCCAGTATGTAGATACAAATATGGGTACTATATAGAAAAGGAATTCAATAAATTATTAGAAAATCTTCAAAGAAAATCGCACCCATAATTGTCACTGAACATAACATTTTTGCAATATTTGTTAGGTCAAGGATAGCATTCCCTACTTACCTCCATTGTCATTATTCATCGAATTCATTATTGTTCAATGTCTTTCGGCTTTTGCCCTTATCTCGTTCAATTTTTTTAATGTGTATGAATTTATTTTAAGACCAAACACCAGAATTTTTTTTTTAATTTAGAAGTTTTTCAAATTCTTTTTTTTAAATTCAGAGTAATCATATTTGGTAATGATTGTATCTGTCCACTGTACTTTCAAGTCTGACGACTATAACAATGTAGCATTGTTGTTATTTTAGTATTCAATGAAAAGTTTCCCCAATCATTGCTTGTTGATGAAAACATTGATAACATTTTAGAACAACATTGTGAACTTGAATACAAATTACAAATAATTAAAAAAGTCAAATTTCACTCCGTATCCTTTTAAATATTATTATACATACAACAATTTTAAACATTTATAAGGTATTATTTGTTGTCTAAAATCAATACACTTCTTAAATTTAAAAAAAAATAGTCAAGAAATTTTCCGTTTTCCACAGCTCAAAAGACAAAGAAAATCGATTAACCCCCTTTTTTCATTAACAGTCGTTTGTGTACCACGTTAACACATCTCGGCTAATTTTACAATATTTGTAATACTATCTATGTATGCTTGTGCAATTGTTGTATTATATTATACATGGGTACATAGTGAAAATATAGCGATGTGTTGTGAAAGTGAAATAATTAAGCGTTGCCTGTATTCATCATTTTTTCGTAAATCTTAGAAAGTGTAGGTTAATAATAATAACGTCAGTATTTATGCAAACTTGTACATAATTTAAAAAAATCAAAATTACCATTACATGAACTTCATAGTTGACAATCATACAATTCTATTTTAATATTATTTTTATTACAGTTTTATATTATTATTATAACTAGTTCATATTTTAGTGTTCAATGTGATTTAATGAACTCAATATTTTTTTTGTATGTAATAAAAATAAGTTGATAAATTGCTTTGGTTACTAAGGAAATACTGCATAAAACAAATTACTTTATTTATTTATCCATAATGTCCATAATATTTTCCTTAGTTATTATATTTAAGCAGTGGCGTGGAAAATCACGGCGACTGATGAAACTTGAGATATACTTTATTTAAATTTTGGATCGAAATAGTTATGCAAAGACTGCTGCATCCGTGCAAATTTTCAGTTCTGGGAAATTAATATTCCAAACCATAAGAACTATTGAGATGTGCTAAAATATCCATTATTCATTAATATTGTTTATAATTAGGTGAAAATTAATCAAAAAATGAAGTCTGAAAATAACCGCTAACCTTTTCTCGGTAAAGTCTTTTAGATGTATCAAATGACTGTATTAGGGCCGCCGCATGGCCCACGAAGAGGGCATAACAGGTGGCCCCCGTCATCATGCTTACGATGGTGATCCAGGCCTCACTAATACTAGTTGGCGGGAATCGGCCATAACCAATACTTAGCATATGAGACATGGCCTTGAAGAGGGCCCATGTGTATTGGGAGAACCAGTAAGATTCCTGAATAGAAATAAAACATTAAAACTAATAAATATTGAAAGAGAATTTCAGAATAAATAACTGTTTTAGTAAAATAAGAAGAAAGAGTGTATTTTCTTTACTTGTGATGAATAATCTATAATAAAATATATATTTCAATTCGATGACTCTGGAGTGAATTATTTATTTTATTTTATTCATTGAATTTAATATTTTATTAAAAAGACGTATGATTTTTTTTGTACAAATTCTTGATTCGTGATGGATTGATTATTAATTCCATTTTATTACTTGTATAATGTAGTAGTTTATTTTCAAATATGTTTTAACCAGAAATCTGAAGTTAAAACAATCTGAGTCACCTTAAGGGATGAATGGCAGTCACTTGATGTGAGAAGTATATATCTATGAAATTATATACGATTTTGGCGATATGTACTATAATGCAAATATCATGTGACGGCATATTATTTAATTAAATTATTAACTCCCACATTTTGTCATATCACGTGACAGTTAATTATCCCTGGGGGACAATTATTCAAAAAGTTCATTAAATTTTTCATGAAGCTACATTGGAAAAAATAAATTAAATTTGCGTTGGGTCAAGAGAATGTGCTGTATTTTATCATCCAATAGACAGCTATTTGATAAGTTGATGTAATTAAATAAAAGTTAATATTGAATAAGTTTCAACTTCTACAGTTATAATTCGTTGAATATAAAATTTAAACTCCCTTTTCATTGCAATGACTTTTCTATTAGTAAATTTACAACTAATTAAGGTTCCTTTTCATTTTAAAATGTAAGCATTTAGTAATTATTTATTCTTAACTCCTACAACAGTCAATATAAAGGTAGCACTAATTTTCATTGTGTACACAAGTCGAAAAACTGCACGATTGATCCCGTTTTCTGAAGAATTATTAATGGACCAGTCGATCTGGGTATTGGATATTCCTATAAGCATGTTGGACCCACTCTACTCTCTCCCTTAAATTCTATTCCCTGTAAATAATCTATAATTTAGCAGACTTGTCCACCTTTTGTAATCATAAAAACGAGTGTATATGGATCAACCGTAAAGTCTATACTCGCTGTCAGGTTTTGGGAAGTTCATAAATAAGTCTGAAGTCAACAATTCATTAACATCACCTCTTTTTCGGTATACTTTTCTTCCCCGCAAACTAATTCTCTTTTTCTACCTCTTTTCATTTCAGTTAAACGTAAAACAGCTATACACCTAAAAATGACAGATCTGTTACTCCGTAATATATGGAGATCATACTCAAGTTTGTAAAGTTCTAGTGTATCTAGGTAAGTAGCTATACAGACAAATATTGTGTACCTGTAATTTGCATTTGGTCACCCAGGAATCTGACGGAAATTCCATCAAAGTTGGAATGAGAAATTGAAGGCAGGCGTTCCAATGACCCAGAAGCAACATCAATAAAACCAGATTAAATATACCCATGAATTTGCTGGCGATGTTTAAAAACTGAAATTGATATAAAGATAGAAATAAGAATATAAATCTCAGAACCAAATATTTGCTTTTATTTATCAAATACTTATCTGTAATAATCGTTGAAAAATCAATTAAGCCTACCCAGATATTAAAATTTGTTTTTAGTCTACAATTTTTATTTTATGCTCAATTGTTATATTTGAAAATTTGATAAAATCAATGACGCTCACTGTGCATGTGGATAAAACCAATTCTAAGCTCGACGGATTTTAATGTTTTTATTGAATAAAAAACGATTTTAAAATGTATTCATCGATTTTAGATTCAACAGATAAGCTCCTTTAAACTTTTAAATACTCTATTTTATTAGGTTTGAAAGTAATATTGAAAATCTGAAAAGAACATTTTAATGTTAATATGCTTATTTCCTGTACTCGATATTGATTTGTAACACTTAAATCCTTCCAACCTACAGTTCTCTCACAATTTATGAAAGTTTTATTAAATATTCTTCACGTTAAGTAATACAGAAAATCTCGTCCAATTTTTACCCGTGTAGTTGTCACACTGTATTTTATTATTTATTTTATTCACTGTGGAAAGAGATATTTTTCAATTGAATATTTGACTAAAATTAAAACAAACTTAAAATCCACCGATTTTTAATCGATTTAGAAATGGAACCTTTTTTAAATTCAAATTTCATTTTATAATTATGCTTTTATGTTTTTAATTAAACGAATTAATGGAGGGTACCCAATCATTTAAAATTGAAAAATTTGCACATTATAATAAATCAATTTACATTTTTTTAAAATTACGAGCAATATATTCAACGTTGTCTTATATACATTAACTGCATTAGTTAACTAATGAATATAACGTTGAAAAATAGGTACTTGGGTGCTAAACTATGTTCGATTACTCACCGCTTCCCATTGACTAACGTATCGGACGAGCCTGGATAGCCGCAACAGACGAAGCATACTCAGGAGCTTGGCAAGACGGAGGATTCTCAGTGTTCGACCTGGAGAAGATGGATCGAGAAGAAGAATGATATAGAAAGTTGAAATAGTAATTGGAAGCATAGATTGAAATATTTAAATAAATAATTTAGATGGCTGAAGAATATGATCATTCAGATAATTTGGGACTGAATTGTGGACATTTTTAACTTGATACAAGTTTTAAAAGGATTCTACTACAAATACAGAGAGTATACATGCAGTAAAGTTACAACATGTTGTACTGCAGTTACCAAAAAGATGTCTTTTATTGATGACATAAAAGGAATTTTAATGTCTATCAGAAGAAACCGAAAAATGTATAAAGTTCATCAAAGTTTATAAAGTTGATTTTTTAATATGTGGAATTTGATCCTTAAATGTCGGAGTATTCTATAATCTTGACACGCACTTACATATTTGATTGAGATAAAGTATTTTGTTTTGATATCAATAACACCAATCTCTATTCTATGTAAAGAAATCGAATATTTCGAAGAGATAAAAAATAATTAAAATTTTTTTTTTCAATTTATTTAAATAATGTATTGTATGAAGCCAATATATTTGGTCCAATAATATGAATAATACTATAAGAGAATAAATATTTTATGAAGGAATGGTAAGTTTAATCATTAACTAATTTCCAAAAACAGTTAAATATATTATATAATATAAATAATTTGATATTGATGAATTTTATACACAGGTAAGTATAGATATTTTGAAATGTTGTATAGAATAAATCTCAAAATGTTGTGATTATTAGCGCTAAAAAATGAAAACAAAACTACTGCTCGTTTGACTAATTATTTGATGTTATAGAATATAATTTCAATCAACCAAAATTTATTTTTATCTGTCACATTTAATGATATGTTTATAACTGTTTAATAATGTGGATATACTGAGGTTTTTCATTTGTATTTCTATTTGGTAACATAATAATGCTAATATAACTTAAAACATTTTTATAAGAAATGGATTTTGTCACTGATTATTAAATTTTAATATGAATAAAATTATCATAAATTATAACATTTCTAACAATTTATCGATTTAATATATTTTACATCCATTTTATAATAAATTTTTACTTACATATAATAAAAAAGAGTATCGAATCAATTTTAAATTAATAATTTATTCATATGAGTTCTTTAATTCATAAGCAGGAAATATTAAATCATATTATATTATATTTAGTTAATTAATTAATCACGATTTATATTTTTGTATGCAAAGAATTATTGAAACATTAACATGAAAAATTGACCATTAATTCTTTGGTCATTGCAACAAAGATTATTTGTGGGAAAATCCTTCGCATAATTATAATAATGTTACAACATATACCGTGCATGTTACATTTTATATGATTTATTATATTATTAAAATTACATATTATAATGTGTATATTCCTGTTCAATTAGCAATTTGCTAAAAAACATGTATATTTAACTGATTATATCTATTATTGTGTCATTGAAGTTAATTTTAAAAGAGATAATTTCATATCAAAAAATAATGAAATTTTTTCTTAGTTAATATTGAAATTCTATATAAGATGTATAATTAATTGTTTATTTATTTTATTTTTAATATCTAAGATATGCAATACTCATTGCAATTTTTTTTTTACAGTATTGTCTTTTTTTGCTACAACCCAATATTTTAAAATGATATTCTGTCAGTCGGAATTATGTTACCTGCGTGCACGAATTGTGTGTAGTCTTTGCCTTTGTTGAAAACTAGAAATAAATAATCCATTGGTATTGAGCTGATAAAATCGAGGAAAAACCAGGTTTTCACGTAATTTCTTGCAATCTCCTTCGGATTCAAAATAATTTCGTCTGCAAAGTCGTTGGTGATAACTCCTGTAAACACAATATATGTTAGAATATATATTTTCTGTTATTTCTTAGAAAAAATATATACAGAACAATAAACTTTGAAGTAAATACAAATTCAAATCATTAGGTAATTTTTTTAGTAAATTAGGCTATTACCGAAATTCAAAACTGTTCAAAACTAATATTTTTTATAGGAATTTAATATGATATTGGATATAAATAATTGATTTGACTGGAATAAATATTATTAGAAAAATCTTCAAATAATATAATATATTTATATAACGTTTTGTATAAAAAATGAGTATACCTTCATTTTATATTTTTTAGAGAATAATAAATGCTCATTGAAATATTCAACTAAATATTAATAATAAATAATATTTTTAAATCTTCTATGATTGCTAATAACCAGGTGAATTTTTCATTGCGCGGTTTATAATCTGGTAATTCCATTATCCTCTGCGATCTATCCCAAAATATTTAAGAAATCAAATCAATATCTATAAATTTATAAACAGATTTGTGTACCTTAAA